>VWZO01016550.1:185413-197836 GCA_013396975.1 Bucco capensis | reverse complement strand
TTTTTTTTGAGCATAAAGAAGGTGCAGTTTGAGAAAATGCTGAACCAATTCTTGCTTTTGTGAGGTCAGGAACTGTGGGATAGCACTGATCTCCCCATGCTGACTCTAGTGCCCAAAGATCCCAGCATGGTGCCATAAGCAGCCACAGGAAAGAAGGAAGTTTTATTTCCAATTTCTCATCAGAGCACCACCTGATTATGCCTTTGCAGTACAGGGAAGGGAGGGTACAAACAAATTAAAGAGCTGGGAGGGTGCTGAGGGAATCTTTCAATCCCAAAGCACTGAGATTTGTAATCCTTACTCAAGCTAGGGAAGGCGATTGTCAGTACTCCCTTGACATTTAAGCTCTCCAAACCACTGAGTCATTGGGCCTACTCATCTGAGTCATTTCAAAAGGGAGGAGGTGCTGCTGTGGCACAGAGGACTTCAGCAAAGGCCAATTTCAGGGAATATCCCACCAGACAAATCCTCTGCCATCTAAATGTGAAGAATGTTCAAAACTTGACAGAGTAGAGCAAGAGAGAAGCAGGGAGAGGATGTGAGGTGTGAGTGGAAAGCAGTGATAAGCACCATGGGTCAGCTGACTTCTGTCTTCTCCAGAGGACTTGTAGCCAGTTTTCCATCCCTGCTTCACATGCTTCAGTTTGCTCGCCCAGCATTACTGATGGGAATCTCAAAAGATCACAGAAGGAATGAAAAGAAAGTTTGTTCTTTTGCCAGGTCAAAACATCAGCCAGGGACAACACAAATCCAGGAAAAGCCCCAGAAGAAGATAAGTATAGTTCTGATGGCTCACCTGGCTGATTACAGAGTTTGGCAGAGTCATTTTAGCCAATCTTTCTGAATGAGCTCTCTGGCAATAGCTCTAAATACAGAGCAACATACATGGCTAAAAGAAACAATCGTGTGTTTATGTACAACATCATGAACTCTGACTTAGCTGCCACTGTTCAGGAGAGATATGGTGAGTTATTATGAGTAGTTCTCTGAAAATGTCAGAATCAACAGTTAACAGAAAGGCAAATAGCTGGTACAAAGTGTTAGGGAATAGAAAGCAGAATACTAAACATTGTTATGCCAATGTTTTAACCCACATTTTGACTGCTTCATTGCAGTTCCACTCTGCCTAGAAAAGGAGCTAAGGCACCAAAGATGATCAGTATGGATGCATGGCCTCTGCTGGGAACGGATTAAATAGTCCAGGACCTTTCAACTTCAACTAAAGAAATCAGGGAGAGTCTGACATGAGGCATAGAGGTGTGAATGACATGGAAAAGGTATATGAGGGGGAGAAACACTCTCTTTACACTCTGTTCCCTGTACTCCAGGTAACTTCTTACCAGTTGCTGTTGGAAACAGGACACTCAGGTAACTGGAGCTGTTTGCTAGTTCTTATGCTCTTTTATTTAGACTAGACTAGACTAGGTGAAAGCTGTTACAACCAATTGTAACTGATATGGGAAATTTATATTGGATTTTGCTGTATTGTGGATGTCTCACTGATTTTTGCACAGTATTAGGAGCAGCAGAAAAGGTCAGGCCAGAGTTTCTGCTGAGGCACCAGTCACAGTGAAGAGAAACAAGCTGAAGTTTAACTTGTGGGCAGAAATTTCCCAGAATACACTGGCAACTGGGCAGCATAAGTGCTTTGGCTTGGCTCCCAAGCACACTGGCTCTCTGTTCCAGCACAAGAACAAACCTAGGCAGTGTTTTGTAAGACAGGTCAAATTCCTCAGAATGGACCTGATTCAAAAGTATCTGCTAGCCAGTGACTGACTCAAGTCTAAGGGTTGTAGCAACTCTGCTAGGCAGTAGTAAGGGGAATCACATGGTGATGCTTAGTGCAGGCTTTTCAGCCTTAGGAAGTTGTCAGCTACCTATCAGCACTTCAGAGAAATGCAGAAATTCCAGCAGTGTTGCTGTAATTCTTGGTACACATTATCTGTCATTGTCACCAGTAACACTGGAGCACCTAACATGCCCTTTGTTAAGGAGCATCAGCAAAAGGGATTGTGTCACACTGATACTACTAACGAAAACTAACAAATTTTGCATGATTACTAGTGCTGTCAAACCATGTTCTCAGCTGAGTATTTCAAGTGTCTTATCTATAGTTGTTGTTATTATCACCAATGATAAGTGATATAATTTTTGTGAGTGACCTCAGCTCAGGTAAGGATCCCACTTCACTGCCCCAGGGTCACAACACTGCAAGGACTTGCCTTACTGTGGCATCACCATTGCCATACTAGAGATGAGCAGTGACAGGATGAGATAGGGAAGGCTTTCATTGATGGTGGTGGTTTTGGATTTGGGGGTGGATCTGTTTCCTCACAGCACAATAACTGCTCCAGGAGTGGCTCTCATGCTGGTGGACATGGTTTCCTAAGCAGGGAGGTTCACCTCTGGATGAGGTATAGGCACCTTAGGGTCAACTTGTGGCACTGCTTGTGCTTGGCAGCAAAGAAATTGGGAGTGTCAGAGAAGCTCATCTACATGCTGGAAATGGAGTGCTGGAAACATTAGCTCTGCCAAAATTGAGTTTTCTTGTTTCTGAGCTTGCTTAGGGGTGCCACAGCATCACTCCAAGACAAACGTCATGCAGCTCTCTGATAGTACCTCCAGAGATCACATGGATGTGCTCTGTAAAAAATGGGAAGGAACTAAAGGTCCTTGCCAAAACACTTTAGATCTATGTCTTAATTTATCCATGGCAAAGTGTCTTACTCAGTAGGTGAGAATGTAGCTATGAGTATACTGAGTGGCAGCCAGCTTGGAACATGAATTTAATTTACTGTAACTCTTGCTACATTCTGCCTGATTATTATCATGCTGAACAAAATGTTTTTAAAGTGCTTTTATAGGTTTGAGTGACTTATTCAATAATTTATACCATTTTGGAGGGATTAGAGGATGAATTTAAGTTATCAAATAATGTCATTATGGCTCAATGACTACATTCTTTATCAGGAAAAAAAATATCAGTTGTAATTATGCTCAAGAAGACAGGGACCATTTATTCAGCAGTTCTCCCAAGAACAATGATATCAAACATGCTGATAGGTCTCTCAGCTGTAAAAAGGGCTGTCCTTCTTCGTTAGGAAGGAAAATATCAGCTGCTGTCTGCTTATCTGTATAACCATTGTGCCATTTATACCACATATTAGCAGTATGCCATGCTTTTAAATGCCTGCTCCTTACAGAGGCTGGGGATCCTTCTGCAAGCAGAGCTGTGCAAACTCTTGGGGAGCCCAATGCCTCCACTTCAGTTCGTGGGAGTTTTGCCTCTAATTTCAGCAGAGAAATTCTCTCTGCCAGAGATCAGAGCAAAGAAAGTGCTTGTGGGGTCTCTCTGAAGACCTTTACTAGATCAGATTGTAAGATGTTACCCTGGCCTTTAGGAATTTTTAATGTTTTTTCCCTTTCATTTGGTTTTGTTTATCTAAAGTAATAGGTACCCTGGCTAGGGGACCACTGGTATCTCAAGGTGGATGTGCTCTCCACCAGTCAACTGAGCACAGCAAGATTTCATTGTACCCAGCTTCTTTTTAATGCTGCTAGACAAGCAGTGTAACCCAAAGCTTTCATTTTCTCCTTGAGGATATCCAGTGAAATAATGAAATCCTGCTTACTTGATCTCTGAGCTGGCTTTTCAGACCAGCTTTTAGCAGCTTAGGAAGACTTATCTCAGAGAGGAAAACCAGGTCATGCAGTGTGTGTGGAAAAAGACAAGATAGGTCTGATTTGAGCAAGGGAGGAAAATGCATTGGATCATCCCTTATCCTTGCAAAATGACTGTATGTATAAAATGGGCATTAGTCAGAGTAATTCTAGAAGAGCTCAAGAGGTGCAGGCCAGAAGCAAACGTGTCTCCATGAGGGTGTTTGGGTTTGAAGTTCTCTGCCCATCACTCTCTGTGTCCCTCACTTACTAACAGCATCAGCCACGAGCAGACAGGCCACAAAAACAAAAGCTCTTTAAAGACAGCAGTAATGAACAAGGAACACATTCACACTTAATGTCTAAAGGCATGTAAATTACTAAGGTCCACAGCTGAACAATATTTTATTGCAAGCACTCCCCTCCATGCCTTTTGGTGTAATATGATTTTTATGAAGTATGTTTCTCATTGAAAATGCCACCTATGTGCTCCTTGACTGTGTCTGTGTCCTTCCAGATCAAAGGTACCCTCTCCCAACATCCAGCAAAACCTGGAAATCCCTATATTGTGCACAAAGAAACACTTCCCTTCCCTCCAGCTCCTCCCAGAGCAGCTTGAGCTCTGCAGAACATTGGGTACCTAACATTCCCCACATTTTTGCCAGCACCAGAGTTTCTGTAGGCTAAACAAAGCTATTAATGACACTTTGGCCTGCTTCCCCTCAAGCATATCACAGCAGTTAAAGAACTTGTCTTTATAACACAGAGTGGTCCAAAGCCCACTGGGATCTTTGGCTCCTAAATCTGTTACTACAGACTTGGTGCCCGTGCAGTTTCTTAGCATGAAGTGAGAGTTGTCTCATTTCTGTGTATAGTCTAATGTCCAAGTTAGCTCCCCATGCTCCTCCACTCAGCAGAAGAACAGAGATACCTCCAGAGTGGCCCCATCCATGGGGAGAGAGTGAACAGTAACCTCTGGAGTCAATGAGTTGCCTTCACTCCATGAATGACAGGGAGAGCCTGGGTGTCTGGACTAGATTCCTAACTTTCTAGTGACATGAAATTAATCCTTTTCTGGCTCTTAGATGGGACAACACAGTTACTCCTGTCCTTTGCATGTCTAGGAAGTCAGGGACTGGTGGGCCTAGCTATTCAGAAGCTGTCTGAAACACTGAACAATCTCTTGACTTTAGATGCCATAGTAGTTGCAACACCTAATTATCCAGGTATAGTAGGTGGTCCAAAGAGGAGCAGCAGATGTGGGTTGCTGCTGTCAGATTAGATTGAAATTAGATAAAGCTTAATTAACAGTTTCTTTTCCTTAGATTCAACTCTGATTAGTCACACAAAAATTATTACAGAGAAGAATGGCAGAAATCAAGAGGCACAGCTAAAGATTCTGATTATTAAAAATAAGGAAGCATTTCTACAGCAGGATCTTGCTAGTAAGAGGTTATTCTCTGAGAGAACAAGATGAACATGGAAACAGCTCTTTACCACGCTAAGGAACTACTTCATAAACCTGCCTTTTCTAGCCCTACACATCCCAAGTGATCTAATTTACATAATTATACATATTTCAACACACATTTGAGATATTTTATGCCACTGGTTAAAACTCACATGATTTCCCATCATTATCACTTCAGTGTTTGTAATAACAAGAGGGACACAGTAGAGATGTTTTAGCAAGACTCCTAGTAACTTTACTATAATTTCTCAAGAGTTTTGGTGTCAAACCCCACAAATGTCACATCAGAACTCCTTGCTGTCCAATATCAAACCTTTATCATGATATTCTGAACCCACAGTTCGATGCATCGCAAGATTTTTGCCATCCCCTGATCACCAAGTGCAGGTGAATCTTCTGGGTCAAAGTCTCCTTCTGTTGTTTGAAACCACACAGGCTTCAGCCTGGTATGCTCTTCCTGCCTGTAACATCTAAACAACTTACCAGAAACTTTTATGTGGCCCAGAGGGAAGGTAATTTGCAGGAGAGCCTGCAAAGCAGCCTTTGGATACTATCTATTTCTGTGCAAGATAGTACAATGAGCCACATGAATGCCATTTAAACCTTATTTCAGAGTTAAAGGAGGTACATGCTGTCTATTGCCCAAGATTGAATACTTTGCTTTTTAGGACAGGAAAAAGGATGCCACAGATCAAGATATTTCAGGGTTAGAATATCTAAAATCCAAAATAGTCCAAGCTTGCAAGAAATGAATGCTTCTCTCTTGTGCTATATTGTTGTCCAGCTGTCAGGACTGTGAAGGGATGACCACTACAGGCCAAGCCAAATCAAAACCAAGCCTGAGTGGGTAGTGAGAAATGAGACAAATCCCAGGAGTGCTCTTTAGGAAACCTTGTGTTTCTACATTTTAATGAAGCTGCTGTTGGCACAGACAAATGAAGAATAGGTAGGTTTGTCAAGCCCTCAGGCTGCTGCAGCCACTGGCACTATTTTATCACACTCATCAGGAGAGTTAGAGGGGATGACAGAAGCCTAAGGTTTGTGTCAATTCCTGCAAATCAACACCCATCAAATTAAGTTCTTTTATAACAAAGATAATGATTGTTACAAAGGAAGGAGAAGGCCCTTTGGCAAGAAGAGAGAAGACTGTTGGGAAGGCAGTTGGGATTGTAAGGACTCATTGAAAACCAAGTAGATGGGCAGTCATATCTGCTCCATTGAACCCTGCATGATGCACTGGCACCAGTGCCATGGGCTGTCATAGTGGGAAACAGCTTTGTGTGGCTGTGTCCCACCCCTTCTGTACCCAGTGACACTTGGTCCCTAGCCCCAGATGCTGATTTTGGCTAGCATCAGTCATTGTCCTGGGACAGGAATGATGGAACAGAGAGCTCCAGTCCCACTGTGTGTCCTACCAGAGGCTTTAATCAGTGTATGGTAATGCAGGTCAGAGCCATTCTTCACATGCTGCTTTTCAGTCTTTGGCCTTGTTCTCCATTGGAGCTCAGAGCTGTGGGTTTAGAAAGCAGATCCCAGGAGGCTCCAGTGTAAGGATGCTCCTATTTTTGCTGTGTATTTTCAGCAGGAGGGCTTTGATGGTAATATGTGTCTCTAACAGTCATGTCACCCATGTTGTACCCATTTGTGTTCAAGTATTTGGCCTGAGTAATGTGGTTTCTCTGTTGCTTTTCTTCTTTGTGTTTCATTACTTTTTCTTCATTAAATATTTTGTTCAGGTTGCCTGCTTCCTAATACCCTCCTGCAGAAAAAAATGGCATTTCATGGTGTTTGCTTTGCTTCAGTTTATTGCTTGAGGAAAATTTTCACATTGTGTCATCATCTCTTTTTTTCTTTTTTTTTCTTTTTTGTGGTTGTAGCTTAGAAGTGACACAAATGTGTCTAAGCTACAGGCAATTAATAGAGTGGGTGAATCCCATATGAGGAGGGATATGGAAGGTGCCAGCGGGAAAAAAGCTGAGGAAACTAGAGGATAGCTTGGAAATCAAAAGGATAAAGAAATTACAGTAATATTCCATAGAATTTTGCTTTAGTGTTTGTGGTCAAGAAGAAAAGGCACAGACTGTCTAATTCTACTTCCATTAGATCTTTTTGACAGTGAAAGTTTTGCAAATGCACTGTTGAGCTGATCTTACAGTGACAACCCCGAGCAGGCTCAGGTCTGGAAGATGACTGCATTCACACAGCATTCTCCTGAGCTAAATATCCCTCAGCTCAATGTCCCTCAGCATGGTTTGTGTTTGAGAAAAAAATAGTGGTCTTTGGGACTAAATATTCCACACTTCGCTAGTTCACTTGGCACTGCTCCATGTGGTCTTAGCAGCCCAAGTCTCTCCACAAGCTCAGGGACCTCCAGACCACACACTCCCTATGGTGCCCATATGCCCTTGGGTTAGTGGGGCTGTCAGAGTCACTGGAGGGGGGTGGAAATAAGGATGAGACATGAGGATGTCAAAAAAGATACGTGTTATATATAAGCCTGTTTTATGTAAGCCTTTAGTGTCATTTTTAGCACAGCTCTGCAAACTGGACATTTACATGTAAGCATATATGTTATGAATGTGCCACTGATTGCTGAATTCACCTTTTCTTCATACAAGACCCTGGTTTTGATTACTTATACTTTTTCTAAGTGGGCTGAAAAATTTCCCATGCTCTGTGCCAGCCTCAGGCTAGACAATTCTGGGGAGAGATAATAAACATGTGGCAATGAGACAAGAGCATTTAGATGAATAAGGTACACATATCCACACATAATGTGTGCCACACTAAAGATACAGACAGATAATCACAAGTGTGTTTAATTCAATCAGTTTAGGAAGTTTTCACTGCCTCAGACGGAAATTACCATTTCTTAGCAGAGACACAGAGCCTGTGAGCATACATATACCTTGTTCTGAAGTACTAGGCAAAACAGCAGCTCTTGTTCTAGCTAGAGGAGTGGTAGCTCCTTAAACCTCTGTAATTTGATTTCCTGCAATTGGGTTATGATAAAGCACAGGGCTTGGCTTGTTTCAGTGTGGATATTGCATATTACAGGCATTGGAAATGATAATGCTAAAGTAGAACAAATCACTATGTGTCTGATCTTGTCAAAAATCTGATAAGAGTCTTCATTATTCATGTTTACTGGCATATTTATTTCAATATAAGTTAGAGCACATACAGAGTTTCATACAGATCCCAGGATAGTCTTTGCCCAGGTACATTAATGGAGGCTTATTGCTGGGTGTTTCTCAGAACCAAGTAAGTAGCTTGTCTAGAAGGTGTAAGGTGAGGTTACTCCAAGCCAAGTGTCACTGTGCTCCTGTGGCTGGATGGAGACCTGGGAGGAAATTCTGACCCTGTTGAAGTCAGCTGGAGTTTTGCCATTGGCTTTGATGGAGTTAACATTCCTGTTCTGATGCAGACATTTGCACAATAACCTCCTCTGTTGCACTTTCAACACGTGCATGCTACTTTCAATACAAATAAACACAATCTTTCTACAGTGCAGACTGTCATATATACCTTATGCCAGAAGATCTCAAGCAAAGCTCATCATGGTGCACGTGGTAAAATATTAATAATCCATCCTTGAAGTCTCTGGGAAAATTTCTGGCATGAACAAATCCCCTTTAGGTTGTTTTGCCTGAATATGCAGCAATCAGATGTACAGCTGAGGGTTTATTATTTTTGCAGAATGCACATGCATTCCGAATTTGCTGTGCTCAGAAACAGAGACAAGACACTCATCTGTGTGCTTGGCTTTGGGAAAAGACATCTCTGTGTGTCCAAACACGGGCCCTGCTAGAGCACAGACAGGAAATGTGCCAGACTGCCTCGGCAGGAGGCTGCTCCAACACGTGCAGCAAGGAACAAGAAATGTCTTAATGATTAATCACTGTCAACCCTTGTTCTCGTTAAAGCCTTGATTGTCGGACAAGGCTCCTAATGAGGCACTGTGCCTGCCTCTGTTGCTACGTGATTGTGCAAGAGCTGAATCGGAGCCTTGGACCCTGCAAGATGCAGCTCCCACTTTGCACAAGATTAAGGAGCTGGGGTGGGAACCTTGTTATTAGAGTGCCTGCTAGTGGCTGTAGGGCTGTGCAGCCTGCTGCCAATGCACTTCTGGAAAGGCGACAGATAAATCCCTATCAGCTGAAAATCAGTGCACAAGGGTCTCAGGACTGAGCAGCTTCCTTGTCGGTGCTGAAAAGGCAAAGTATTATAAAAGGTTTCTATTAACAACTGTACAACTCATGGTCTGTCAATGTCTCCTCTTTGTGATTTCTCACCAATAGTGGGGATTGGCTCCTTTGGAGTATTTGATCGCCTGTTTTCTCCTCAGAGATTGTGCACAGTGTCCTTTTTCACTAATTTTATGTATAAACTTTTGCAACACTGAGTAGCAGGAGAATTACCTCTTTCTGAAAATAGTTCTGGGGTTCACCTAAATTTCAGAATGTCCCAAAAAGATTGCCTTTTAAAAAGCCTGGACTCTCTGGCTCTCCGAGGGAGAGTTGCAGCAGCTGAGTGTGCTGAAATACTTGCCCTCTGCATGTTGAATATCTGCTGCATCACTCAATATCCAAACCTGTCACCCACTGGAGTGACACCTCACACCTGTGAAGCTGCAGAAATCAGGTGTGTGCTCCCTACTGTCATGATAATTTCCAGCTTCATAGTACCTGAAGGGATTCATCCACATTTCCTCTTTGAGTGTCTCTTGATTTGTTGGAGGAGTGTCCCAGCATTTGCTTCTTTTCCCTGGTTGGATGAAGGCACAAGTATTTCTGGCAGACAGACTGGCCTTGTGAAATTGCAAATGCTGGTGTCTGTGATTCTTTGTATATGTGCCTTGGAAACATGGTTGACCCTGCAATTTTTGTCCTGAGAGCTCAGATAGTCAAAGGAGAAAAACACAGAAGATAGTCCCCTGTGGCTGAGCCAACTTCTCACAAACCCTGCACAAAATTACTGAAGGGAAATAATTTTGTAGTCCTCCACCAGCTATATCTCTGGATATTGGACACAGCTAAATCAAGTCATAGGATCTTGCAGTGGATTTTTCAAAAGCTGTTTATAAATGTGAAAGTGATCTTGCTGGAATGCATAAAACCTCTCTCTGACTGTGTATTAGGAGAAATACAACTATATAGCAGTATCTTCTGCATGATTAACTTGAGAGGCTTTTAGATCACTCTATATACCACTCTTAGAAAGTGGTACACTAGGGCTTGGCACGTCAAGGGGTGTTCAGTCTCCCTCCTCCAGGCATCTTACTCAAGTGTGACTAGAAGCATCTAAAATGAGGAGTGTAATGGAATGTTCCTATCATCTAATCTGGGCTCCTAAGTTAATTATCTAAATCAGGCAGCTAAAGCCTCATTACACAGCCCCATCCCTCTGTATAGAGAAGGGAGAGCTCCAGCAGGCAGTTTAGAGAGAATGTGATCTAAGATTTTAGTTAGGGATCTAAACTTAGAGGAGATTCACTTTTATGCTCTATGTTCCAGATATGAAAAAAGGATGAATGAGCTTGAGGTGCTCAGGAAGATGCTACTTTCCACTCCCATTGGGCTGGACAAGCAGTAAGGCAAGGGAGAATCAGTCTGGCTGTGTTTCTGCCCAGTCTGTGTTATTTGCAGCTCTCATATGTAGATCAGAGGAACAGCTGTTGCAGATCAGTGTAACCTCAGGAACTACTTGGGGTTCTTGCAGTATACACTGGCACAGACAGCAGCCCTCTGCTCTCCTTTCAGGAGTGGGAGTTATTCCTAAAAATAAGAAAACTCTTTAGCTTTTTCACTATACCTCAAGGAGTTCTTACTCAACAGGCACTCTGGCATGGTCCTGCTGTAGTTTTCTTTCCTTTTCTTGTCTGAGGCAGAGAGTTGAGATGTCCATGGCAACTCCAGCATTTAGCAGAAAGTGGTGTTTCTGCTTGCATTAGATATGGCAGAAAAGAGATGGCTCAGAAGAGGGCTGGCAGGTGCTAAGATAGACTCTTCAGTGGAGCATTCTGTGCTTGCCTTCCTGAAGTTGCATGAGTGAGATCTGCTCTTCTCAGTAAGCCTGGTACTGCCTCATGCTTTAGATGTGTAATCATGGTGAAGTTGCTGTAGTAAAGCCAGGCTTAGAGCAGGAGGAAATAGTTCAGTGAAAGAAGGGTAGCTCCAATCCAAATCTGCCCTTCCCCTCAGGGATGGTGGAAGCGTGCTTTGTCCATGTGCAGGGCTAGAGCCCCACATATCTGGCAGTGGTGTAGCCCTTCTGCCTTCTGATTTGCAGAGATGCAAGCACAGGGTGACAGTAAGCCTTGATAGCACTAGTTCACAAAGGGTCCAACTGCTGTGGAGCTAATCCCCTGATCCATCAGGAAACTGTTCTTCCTTCTTCCCTCACATCGCTGCTGATGGAAGATCAGCAGGCAGGAGAAGTAACACATCATAGATTCATAGGCTCACACTGACATTTTATGAACAACAGAGAAAGGGCAAAATTTTAAAGAAGAAAACCCCAAACAGGCTCCAAGCTGATGATTTACACTGTTTTCTCAGGGCCTGTTTGCCAAGCAGCTGGTGTTTTGTGCCAATTGCTATTACAGAAGAGCTTTCTTTGATAGGTATTGTGAATGGACACTACAGAGTTTATCTTAAAACAAAATCCCTCCCCACAGCTTATGAGGTGGGCAGGGAATAGGGAAGAGTAAAAGCTGAGCTTTGTTATTTGTGGGGTTTTTTCACACAGGACTGTGAAAGCACATTGGGGGGGAGCCTGCATTATCTGTGCAAAAAACCCACAACAGATGAAGACTATTTATGGATGTAACATGGCTGGGTTCAAGCTAGAGTTGTCTTTTGAATATAGGAGTGAAAGCCAATTTATTGTAACATATTTTTCTTTTCAAAATATTTAAAGAAAGACAAAAACGTTTGCACAACAATTTGGCAAGCAGGTCTGTTGAGAGGAGGTATTTTCTGTCTTGCAGCTAACATAAGGGCTGAAAAATGTGGCAGTGCTGAGCAATCCTGGATTCCTTCTGGAACTGAAAGAAAGTGTGCAGGATATAATTGTATAAGAGCCCAATAAATTTTGAAGGGTGGGTTTGTAACACTGCCTTGAGGGCTGCAGGTGGCTCCAGAAGAAAGTCATGGGGTTTATTTCAGTTACAGTCATCACATACTTTATTTAGCTAGCTGCTCACTCATGTGGCCCCATCTAAAAGCCACAGAATAGACATACCCAGAACAATCACTGTGTTTCTTCCATGCCAGATGGCAGAAAGATAA
>VWZO01016550.1:89096-182541 GCA_013396975.1 Bucco capensis | reverse complement strand
CCCTCTGGATGTGACCAGCCAGCCAGTTCCTTATCCACTGAACAGTCCACCCATCCAATCCATAGCTCTCTAACTTGGCTTTGCAATGTAAGCAGTGTGGTATAATGTACCTGTGTGCAAACAAGGATCAGGTACATTGATTTTAGTGTTCAACACAAGTTTGTGTACTTGGCTGGGACCATTCCTGTGTCCTCCTTTCTGGTGTGATTTTTGCATTTCCAGATATTTGTAGCCAGATCCTCTCCTCTTGTTAACTGAGAGGCCAATTGGTAGTTTCTGGTCATTTTATGAGGCATGGGGGTGATTTATAGTCTTGTTGACAGTGATAAGTGCTAGAACTCACTAGTGTAGTTCCACTAAACTATCATTGCCATTGATATTGCATGAACTAAGTCATCTGAAGGTGCTTTGTGGCCCATCACCCATGGCCACAGTACAACAGTGGGGAGTGCCAACTGCCCAGAGCAGTAACTTGGGTTCATAGTTCCTTAGTAGTCCTGCTCACCAAAGCATGGAGAAGAGAGAAGTCCTAGAAGAGCATCTGAGCTTGCCATGTCCTTGAGGCAGGCAGAAAACAATGTGGATGCCCTGTGGCAACTAGAGAAAGGCTGCAGGGAGGGTTCTGGAGAAGGATAGGGGTGACACTGCCACCTGCTTGCTTCCCCTAGGCTGCAATGACATCAGGCCCTAAGCCTGTGGCTTACTGACCTCAACCTCAGGCTACAGGGCAGACCCATTCCTGCTGGCCTGACATCTTGAATCAAAAAACTTCCTTTTTTCTATAAAGATGTAGACACAGAAATACTGACACTTTTAGTGAATGCCATTTGGTAATTAACAACACAGAAGTGGGAAAGCATTCATGGTTCTGTGAGGATGTTTTCAAAACAAAAAAGATTTGTTTATTTTATAGAGAATATATTTTTGTTTTCAAATTTATTTCCATTACAAAAATACAATTAGAAAGCTCGAGTTTGAAATTAAGAATTGCATTTGTCCTATAATGGAAATATTTGTTGTCTTTTTAATTTATGCAGAAGAAAACTGAAGTTTGAAGTCAACTGTACATGCTCCAGTTTTCTGTCAGAACTCTTAGCAGAATGAAAAGTTAATTGGTCAAATAGCTCTTCTTAAAAATAAGTGAAATAGGAATAAAAATCACTCTACAGAATGTGGTTTTTTGATCAGCTTGCCTTTGCTTTTGTACACACAAAGCCTGCCTACAGTTTTTACATGTATTGCAGGGATTTCCTGGGAGAGAATTTGTTCTTCACAAGGTTCAGGTTGAGCAGTATGTTAAAATGAGCCTTATAAATCTTAATCAGACCCTTCAGTCCCAGAGTGCATTATGGAAATGCCTAAATACCACAAGAAAGGCTCTTTTCCCAGTGTTTTAAAGTGCAACTGGCAGAAGAAAAAACAGATTTTTTTTTTTTACGAGAAGGTCCATTTGCATGCTTTTTTCAGGCAGATCCCCAAATGTGGACCAGATAGGGAAAAAGGAAGAAACACTGCAAAAAGTATCCCCACTATCAATCCAGGCTAGGGGATGAGATGATGGAGAGCAGCCCTGCAGAAAAGGACTTGGGAGTGCTGGTGGANCCATCCCTGGAGGCATTCCAGGTGAGGCTTGCCAGGGCTCTGGGCAACCTGATCTAGTTGGGGATGTCCCTGGCTACTGCAGGGGGGTTGGACTAGATGACCTCCAGAGGTCCCTTCCAACCCTAACCATTCTATGATTCTATGAAAAAGGAAGAGAAAGAAACACAGAGGCAGGAAAACATAAAGAAAAGCAAATTAATATATTTCTACTCTAATCCTCTAGGAGAAAATAAGTCCACAAGATCAGCTGAACAGACACTTGACACGACCACCACCAGATTACAAAGACCAAAGACGGAATGTGGTCAACATGCAACAAGCAAACCAATATCCTGGTAAGTGCCCATGGGCTAAAGGAAACTGTTTCCTTCATTGCAGCTGGAAAACCATGCAGAAGAGCCACATATACACTGATGACTGGGGCCTGATTTGCTGGCTATCCACTTCTGTCACCCCAGAGGCATCAGGTGGTGGATGCTTCTCTCCTATGCTCTTTCTCTTACTATCCTCCACCACTGACAAGCGCTGAAGTATGGTTTGGAGAAGCAGCTGCTGGTTCATCCAGGCTGGTGCTGCATGTCTCAGTCATGGAGAAGGAGAGGATAGTATCTCTGCCATTAGCACTACCTGGGGCAGATGTGCACCCAAACACTTGATACAAAGGTGTCCTCTTGACTGTGCAAACCTCATGTTACATGGTACCTGGAGTCCCATCTCATGGCTTTGAAACAAGTGGGATTGGCAGCACTTGTCCATTCAAATCTCAGGTACCCACTGAGTGGGCCCAGGGAGGAGAACAGCTTTTCAGGCAAACCTGGGACAAAGGGTTCTGCTAGGAGCTCCCAGCAAAGCTACCAGATGGAGTGATCAGGAAACTCGTGCAAAAGGGAATCTGTTCCCATTTTCTGGGAAGAAAAGACAAAAAGTTAAATAAAACCACATAGGGGCTTGGAAACACTTGGTTAAGCATTTTATTCCTCTGTGCTTTTCCCCATAGCACCAAATCATGGCAAGAAACCCCCAAACAGTGAAGGTGTTTGTCCAAATCACCCCAGCCTGGGGTGCCCAGCAGCTATGCACTGTGCTGCCAGGGAAGACATTTCTTCCCATCTGGAAGAAATCAGAATGGCAAATACTTGTGTTAAAAATAGAAGGGTAAAAATAGCAATACACAGCAAGAGGAAGCTTCCTCTTTTGCACAAGTACAAGCCATGTCTCAACCATTTGTGCTCTTTCAAGAGCCTGGCATTTGTGGGAGCAGCATGATGGTAGCCCTGGGGCTGCTCAACAGCTGGCAGGGTCACCCTGGGAGGGACCTCATCCCAGCAGCAAGTGAAGTGACTTCATAAACTTGGAGTTCAGCTGGAGGGAGAGAACCAGCTCTCCTCAGATGGCTGTTCCAGGTCTTTGGAAATGGCACCAACTTCTGTGCCATTCCTTCTCTGTGGTAGCTGCACAAGGGAGCAAAGACTCAGGGCCCACATCTCTATCACTCCATTCAGGGCTCTCATCTCTATCACCCCTGCTGAAAGATGTTACAGTATTTCTAAAGGAAAAACTATGGTGAAACTTCAACAGGAACAGTGTATGAAATAGCTGTTCCTAAACAGAGACTTCTTAAATACATACATGCATGATTTGTCTTCAAGAGTTTTAAAAGAGCTGGCTGAGAAGTTCTCCAAATTCTTAATGTCACATTTTATTTAGTCTTGAAACTCCAAGGAAGACTGCTAATGCCATGACAAAAATTAAAAGAGTGAGTAAGGAACTGCAGCTCTAGTGACCTAATGCAGAGCTCAGCAAATACTGGGGAGCTGATACAGCCTGAATAATGAAGAGTTTAGGAAGGTAATATAATTAATGTCAAGCAACATGGGCTGATGTAAAAGAATCTTTTCAAGTTACCATGGTAATTATATCAAGGAAACCAAAACTTTGGTCAATAAAGGTAATGTCCTTTAAAGCATCTGACTTCATACTGCTTATTTTGGTTAAGAAATCAGAGTGATACAAAATTAACATAAGGAAACAGCTGATGGGTCTCCAGGTATGACTGTAAACAGGCTGTGTGATTGCAACTGAAAGGACAGACATAGTCTCAGAAGATGCTGAACAGGAAAAAAAAACACCTTACTTTATGTGCATGATGGAGATGTGCAAGAGCTATTCCTATCACTAGCTGGGATGTACAGCCTTAAAATCAAATGTGAAAACTATCAAGTTCTGAAAAGATCTTAGAAGGACTAAAGGACTGGACAAGATGACACACACTGGAATTGATAATGAACCAACTAATGAAATTAATCACACAGACTAATATAAGATTTGATGACAAAGTCAAGTTCAGGCTGGTTTTGTTATATGTACAAATAATCAAACCAAGGCAGTGTCCCATGTCCAACAATTGCTACTCATTCCTACCTATGAAAAAGCAAAGCTCCAGCTTTGTACTGTGCCATGTAGCAAAAAAATTCCTTCGTTGACCCACATGTTGTGTGAAGAAACAACTCCTTTTGTTTGCCTTCAACCTGACTTCTAGCTGCACTTCTTATAAGGCTTCTGGTAGAAGCAACAATAGTGTAAGGAAGTGCTGTGGAGCACATCTACCCTGGCTGTGTTTAGAAAACATTTGGTTTTCTTCATCCAATCTCTCAGGGATTACAGAGCTTTGCATTGCATAAGTTATCAGCCAACACTGTACAAATTACTTATTGTGGCCTCAAAGTAGAGATAATGTAGCCACAAATCTGCCACAGAAGTGAGCTTGTGTCAAGGTTTGGAGGCTTGTGATTCGTTGGCAGATATCAGGTATAGGAAAATCCTCCAGTGGGCAGAACTAGCCAGGAATGGTAGATTCGTGCCAATTCATAGCTTCTAACTTTCTGATGCACAGAAGGTGATGTTCATGAGCAGCAAATGCCTGCATATCTGGCATCGTGTGGCACCCTCCTGGGCAAATCAGCTTCTGCAGGGACAAATGGCCATAGCCCAGCTAGAAATAGAGCTTAGAAGGGGCACATGGGTGGCACTTGCCAGCCACAGCACCAAGCTGTGTCCTTCTGCCTGCTCAGCCACCGCGTGGGAGGACAAGCAGGTCCCAAACTGGGCTGAGCTCTTCTTCCAGCAGCTATCTGGGAGGGAAGTTCTGGGGACTGCAAATGTGTGAGATGCAGTCTTGGCTCCTGCTGTCACCTGGGACAGGCCTTTCCAGAAGGGGTAGATACAACTGCTGCCTAAGAAAGGTGGAAAAGGGGCCTGGTGATGGTGCCTGTCACACTGCATTGTCTCTGGAGGGAGCCAGGATAAGCCATGCCCTGTAAGGAAGAAAAGTTCTTGATCTCCACTGCCTCTGCTGGCCTGGACAGGCTTTGTCCTATCCAAGGTGTCTAGTGCTTCCGTAAAAAGATAAAAGCAGAAAATTCCTCTGTCCTGCTCAGTGGTTCTGCCTGTCCTTCCGTGCTCCGATATTTCTCTTACAGTAAGTACCAGTTTTGGCTTATCTGCTGTCCTCTGAAGGGATGGAAAGAATACCAGTGGCTTCAAATAGACACAACCACCCTTTGGATGATAGGTGTCTTTAAGACCTTGAGCAAGTTCATGTAAGTCCTTTTAAGAGCAAAGTGTCTTCTTCAAGGAATTCTCCTACAAAAAAAGCTGGATTTTTAACCTGGTATTTGAATGGTACTGCTCACTGATGAAGTCATGCTTGTTTTAACACTTTGGTTTTCTCCTTTCCAGGTGGTTCACCAGCTGTGAGTATGAGCTCCAGCAACATGTCCTTATCCAACCCAGTTTCAACTCATAGCATCATGCCCCAGAGCTCCAGCCTCATGTCCACCCCTGCTGGGACCCGAATGCCTTCTGCTCCTGCCACTCGGAATATGGGCTGCTATGGAAACCATCCTTGCAACCAGCCAAGTGCATACAATGTGACTTCAGGAATGAACCAAATGCAGCCACACAGAAACCAAAACCAAGCCCTGCCCAGTCAGAATAACCCCATGATGTCTCGACAGCAAACCATGGCACAGGGAAACAGTGTAGCAGCTTTTGGGACGGGATCAGTGGTCAACTCACAGCAAGTAAGGCCAAGCTTGAACCATGGGGCCACGGGTATCCCCACACAAAAGCCAGCCAACCTGATGATCACAGCTACTGCCACAGCCCAGAACTGGGCCCCACAAGAAACTGCAGTGAAGCAGCAGGATGCACTGAAACCCGCAGGGGTCCGTTTCCCCACTTGCACTCCATATCCTAACCAGTCTTTGCAACGCAACGTAGGCAACCAGCATTTTCCTCAGCGTGCACTGGCACCTCCTAATCAGTTGACAGCAGGAGTCCAAATGAGGCCTCCTCTAAACCAAATGCACCAGACTGTAAATGGACAACCTGCTGGCTCACTACGAGGCCTCAGCATAAGACCTAACCAGATGAGAGGACAGACTGTGCCTCCCTTGAATCAGCCAGGAACAAGTATGACACCTCCGTCGTCTCTGCCATCAACCAGTTTCACATCTACCAACCAAAACTCTCGGGCTTACCAAGGAAGTGACCATGGTAATGACCTAGCATTTGACTTTCTGAACCAGCAGGGTGACAGTATAGGACCTGCACTCAACAGTGACTCAGACTTTATAGATTCTTTACTGAAAACAGAACCTGGTAATGATGACTGGATGAAAGACATCAACCTCGATGAAATTTTGGGAAACCATTCCTAAGTGACAGTACCAAGGGAGAACCAGATGAAGAAGCAGGAAGGACATTAGCTTTCTCTTTAGATGCCAACAATCTGCTTTATTAATTTACACTCCAGTAAGTGAGATGTCCTTTAAAATGCCATGTAGGGTAACTGCCCTGTTTGAAGAGTTGCGCTAGGAACAAAACTGAAGTCTCCTCTGATGAAAGGATAATATAAATCATATTCATGCCTGCCACAAAGGAGTGAGAATGTGCAAAGGATCTTTGCCCCACACCAGTGGCCAGCACATTGCAAACCCATCAGTTCTTCTCATGAGGGCTGCGTGGAAAAATGTGTTCAGCTTCCCACACATGCAAGCACCAGACAGTGGTATGGGTTGTGGAACATCATTCCTCTGAGTGCAAGCAAGAGTCCAAGTGGTTCAGAGCTCTTCAGTCACCATGTTTGCATCCCTTAACTTCCTTGGGACTACTCAGCCCTGACAGCATCAGGCACTGTGTAAATCTCATTGTGTTACAAAAACTGTTTACTTCTACACAGTACAAACTCACATTTGCTTTCCTGATGATTTTGATTTAAACCCTCTATGTTTTGTAGCAAACAAAAAGGCAAGTGGTCTCATCCAAGGGAAGAAGGAAACAGATCACCCAATGAGTTGTTCAGTGCACTCTAGTAATCACTTTCTCCCTGTCATCAGTGCTTGCAGAGAGTATCAGAGGACACTATTGTCCTGCCAGCAGCAAAATTAGTTTGGGCATTGAGAGAAACATTAGATGAACCTACACTAAAGCTCAGGATCGTCACTTTGCCACCATACCCTACCCCAGGGACTCCAGTGGACAACTTCAGTTGAGAAGGGTGCTCACAATTTGACCATCATTGACTACTTTCCTGGTCCAGCTTAGAAGAGGGCAAAACATAGAGCAGCTCAGCTAAGCCACTACCCTTGTTTTCCTGTTAACTCATGGTGAATGTCATGTAGTTCAGCTGAGTTCTCTTCTATCCAACAGGTTTACCCCAACAGAAATGCTAGCATCTCTGCCTGAGGAGAGGCTACTCTTTTGATTGCACAGCATTTTTACTCCATCTTTCTTTTCCTTTCCCACATGGGGAGAGTTGAAAGAGTTCCAGTGATGGCCCAAGCCCCACTGGCCTCCAGGCAGAGTATGAGAAGCTCTGACACTGAAAGTAGTATGCAGATCAATTATAATCACCTGGGCTACCCATAGTAGGAAGATCTACTCGGCCACATCTGTGCTTTGAAATGAAAGTTTGGGGAAACATTTCTGAGCAATGGACTCAATCATCCATTCTGGGTTTGGGAATAGCCTGGCTAGCATTGCTCTGAGCAATTTCTGTGCCTCACTAGGGAGTTAACCTGTGGCAAGGACCATTCCCATAGACAGTTTGCAACCAGCTTGCCTTGGAGGCTAAGTTGTTCCACACCTCTTGACCTTGGTACCAGGGAATAGTCTTGACCACATTAACTTTTCTGCTACGGACTTGGTCAGTAAGGGCATCAGAAGGAGGTGCTATATCACTATAAAGCAGCTCCACAGTGAATCAGACAGGATTCATAGATGGAAGCAGATCTTGCAATTCAAATAAAACTGCTGGTCTTGAAAATGACATGGTGCAACGTGTTTCATAGGCTCCTCTGAATTAGCTAAAACTAAATGTGGCAAAGGAATACAATGCCTACATTCACGTGCCTCAGTGCCAAGAGGCATTCCTTTGCCCTGTGCAAGTGCTTTATTCATCCTCATTAGTGGCAGTAGGATGAGTAGACTACTTGACAATAGCCTCTGCACTTATCTGACCTATTTATCAAGAGAGGTTTTAATAAGGCTTTTCCTGTCATTTCCTGTGGGCACGATTGTTCACCATGTTTCAAGAAGCATTGTCACACAAAGGAGCACCAGCACCTCCAGTAAGGTGTAATGTGGGCATTTGGCTAGATATGCCACTTGAGGCAGGCAGGAGCATGATGTTGTACATTCCCAGTCATATTTTTCATAAGAGGGATGAGAAAGCCTGCTGAAAAGTTCCTTATACTGCCCCAGCTAGTAATCATTGCACATGCCTGCACTGTGTAACATGGTGACTCAGCTGCCATGGAAGCTCCCTCTTCTCTCCAGTTTTGGGTAGGGGCATGCAGTCCCTTTGATGTGCCACTAGATATTTGTCCAAGTCTTTAAAGACATTTTTAGCCCAGATCATTGTCACCTCATCTAAGTTTGGAGAGATATAAATGTGGCCTAACAAATGAGTCCACTATAAACTGTGCAAAACTTGATTGAAATAGCAGCTACCTGAGTTTAAAGTGGAGGGAAGATCGGTTCATCTGTGTCACACACAGGCACACATGCCATCCATGAGCAGGTCAGCAGTGACTGCCAAAGCTCTGGTAGGAACAGACAACTGTGATGCCACTAAAGTCAAGGCTGAGTTAGGATCATCAAGAGCAACAGGCGCTAAAGTCTGGTAACTTCAACTGCCCTCACACGCCATTGAAAAACCCACTCCTTCTGTGTTGAGACCAGATTGCCTTCCAGATCCTCAAATGATGTAAAAACATTGTTCAGCTTAGGAGCTGGCCCCAAGGCACCAGGATATCATCTGGTGGTGGATTCAATACTGAGCTTTGTCCTGTTGGCCACAGCCCAGAGTGGAGAAGACACTGAGCTGTGAGTGCCATCCACAGGATCAAGAGTTCAGCCTGTCCTAAGTCAATTCAACAAAGGTAGAGGCCATTTGCAGTCCTGTAAACATATGCCTGGTGCATTCAAATGTGAGCTTGTGAAAGACTCTTGCAACCAAAACTTGAATCCAATACCATTTCTTCAGAACACTTCTATGGGAATGGAGCTAGTGTCTTTTTCCTCTTTCTTTGCAATGGCTAAGTGCACTACCCTAATAGTCTATTTTTCATCCTTGACTGGGCACTCTTCACAGTATTGGGTTGTAAATATAAAGAATTATTTGTTTTGTAAACTTTTGTAAAAAAAAAAGGCAAAAACAAAAAGTAATAATATTTTGGTAGGAATAATAAAAATCATATTATTCAGGTTATATTTATACATATGTGAAATAAATATAGTATCAAAAAGCTGTATTTTATACAAAAAGGCAGCGGTTACCTTTTGTATTCTATATACAAATTTTGTATGATACGATTGTTTATTTTTTATCTGCAGACTTCAACTTTGGATTTTGGGGAAGGGCAGAATGGGATCATGGTTGAAATAGCTGGGTCTGACCCCAAGCTCACTGAAACTAATGGAGTTCTATTGCCTTCACAGGGCTTTGCATTAAGCCGTTAAATCACCTTCAGATATGTTTGAAATCTGAAGTTCTCTGGAAACCTCAACGTGAAAACATTCCAGGTTTCAAGTTTTTTTCCCCTGACAAAGGCTTTTATTATTGTTGTTGTTATTATTACTGTAACTCTTGGGAAGCAGGTGGGACCTATGTAACTGTCATGTCCTTGTTGCATGTATGTCTGCTTTATATTTTCCCCATATTATGAACCAGTGTTTCTCTATACAGACTGAAAGGAGAAGTTGCTGTACAGAAATGTTTGTGTTTATGCATTTTTACATGTGGCTGTATATACCTCCTAGTACTATGCAGTGACACTTATTTGAATCCATTTATTTTTCACCTAAACATGAATAGTATGATTTTCAGTAGCTATCAAAACTCTGCCAAGTAAATCAATCAAAATTATCCCAAGTGTCTCTTTTCTTAAAATGAATTTTATAACGAATGTCTGTTTAGTCAAATGCTCATTCATCTGAGTAAATGGAAATCACAGGGATCATTTAGGAGGGGCTGAGAAAATTGTGCATCTGGCAGCTTCTGGGAGCTCAGTCTGCAGTAGGGCTGGGCAAGGCTCAGGCAAGGCTGCTGCCTGGCTAAGGAGCCATGTCTGGATCAGTGAGCTGAGGCTTCAGGGAGGAGTTTTTCTGTCATGTTTGAGTCTCTTCTGTGCTGAAAAGCAATCACACAACTGCAGTTGCTGGCGAACACGTGTTGATGTTTGTGTTGCTGCTGCTTGGTATCAAGGTTAGAGGAGCTGCTTAGTCCTCCTCAGAGCCAGGCCTCATCTCCTGGAACAGCATGGTTAAAGCCCCACTGGCTGTGCTGCAGTGTGCCTGGTGTGCAGCTCGCTCTCCCCAGACATGCCATGCATTCCTGTGCATGGCTTGAGACAACAAAGATGTTCTGTCAACCCTTTTTAGAGGGCTGCCTGCAATCTTTTCACTGATTGGTCTGCCTTGTCCTACAGGACACAGTTGCTGTGTTTTATCCTTTGTGCCCAGGAACATCAGGAAAGTCCTGTTTGGCTGAAATTCTGAGTGTTGGTGTATCCATGCAGATTATGTTCAAGTTGACAGATCTGATGGCAAAATCTAGTCCTCAGGATTGATTTCACATGAAAGGAAAGGTTCCTGGTTGTTGTTGTGGTCAATGAATGTCATGGAAGGGCAGAATTTGCCCTTGACACCATCATGGAGTGATATGGTGAAAATAAAATCAGGGAATGTCTTCAAATTGCCTTTTGTGCTGACCCCGGTCAGGGAAATTCAACTCCAGAGGCCTAATAAGTTTTTAAAGAATTAAATTAGTGCCTGAAGAGCACTAGCTCCAGGTTACTAGCTGACTGAAGAATCTTTATCAGAAATTACTGTGTTATTATTTGAGGATTTGATTCGGAAAGTATGTCAGTTAGGTTAATATACAAGTGTAATTCATATATAAATGTAACTTCCATTAATGAAAGACATCTAACTTTCTTTAGGAAAGGCATATCTGGAGACTCAGCACATTGGCTGCATGCCTTCAAATTTATTTTAGAAGGAATTTGATACATTTTCCAAAAGTATAGTTTTTAAAAAGAGAAATGGTGGCAGCATGCATGTGCCTTATTAATTGAGTCATCAAACCTACCAGTGTCTTTCAGGTAAATGCTGAGGATGTCTGTGAATACATGCATTGGCCAAAACATGCCCATGTGAATCTGCACATCAGTTTTGCCAATGACTGTTTATTCTTTTCTTTATTCTTTTTTCCTCCAGCCAGACTTCTAGCTGGCATAACACTACTCCTCATAGTAACTCTGTGAGTAACTGAAACAAATAGAAACAGCAAATCCAAACTGATATAAAGCAATCTGTTGTACTCTCTCCTGTGGTTTCCTTAGTGTGAACATGTTACTCTTGGTCTGTTAGATAACCAGGCTCAGAGGATGTCTAGAGCAGAGGCAGAAACTCCATGTGTATTCCCAAAAGGCTGATCCAGGCTGCAGGGCTATGAGGTGTTTAAATTCACATGTCAGAAGCAAGTTAGCAGCATTAGTACAGCTAAAATCAAGATTTCATGTGTAACACTCCCTCAAAGACAACCTTTCCCTCCATTTAAGAAACAAACCCACTAATCAAAGGAGTTTCACCATATCTACATTGCATCTTTATATTATGATGTGTCACAACAGTCTTGATTAATTGTGTGGATCTTACTCCAGTAAAGCCATCATGTGCAAACCTTATTCATTAACTTTCCCTCCAATTAACCCCAATGACTTAGTCCAGTCTGTTTTAAAATACAGTCTGCTAGCTTCTTACACACAAATACCAACACACCATCTGGTTATATTGGGGTGTTAAAAACCATCTTGTAGAAAATATCTGCACTGTTTTTAGAGGATTACAAAGAGAAGCTTTCAAATCAAATGCCAACAAGATAATGCCTTTTACAGAAGCAAATCCTTAAAAAAAACAGGATAAAAACCATCCCAGACAACATTTCATTACCTTCTCAACATTAAACAGAGGTTTTTTTTGCAAGTGACTCAAATGCACAAAGCAGCACAAAGCCTCAGAAATTTCCTTTTGTTGCATCAGGTTTTTAAACCTCAGTAGTGGCCTATTTTGGTTTTCTTTCAAAAAGAAACAGTGTCTGGTTTATGCATTTTGCTATGACTCCAAAGCCTCCTGCTATTAGATCAGTTCTAGCTTTCATTAAGCAAGAGCATGTGTTAAAGAAATATCTCCCATTGGCCACCAGCACCACAAAACAGTGTATCTGCATTTGGATGGCACATTAGCTGCAGAATTGATACTTGATCTAAAACTACCCAAGCTTTCATCAAGGAATGCCTACACCTTTGGTAAAAGACAAGATTTTTGAAAAGGAACCCCAAGTCTAATCAAAATGGTGACATTTGGCCCTCAGATTTTAGCCCCATGGTTGCTTGCAGAACAGGGGCACTCTGCTAACATGATGTGCTCTGGGCAGAAATAAGCAATGCAAATTATCAGAAGTCTAGAAAATATCTACCAAAGAATTAAGGTTATTTAGCCTAAAGAAGAGGAGGTTTGATGGTCAGTCTTTGAATAGATACATCATTTCTACCAAGGGAGAAGATTATATGTCTGTATATTGATTCATACAGGCTAAGAAATGATGGGTTCAGGATGCATGCCAGGAAGGGTAACACAAGGATGGACTGCCTGAAGAGGGTATGGGATCTGAAGGTCCTCAAGGCACCTGTCAGGAATGATAATGGTACCATTTCTGTGCCTACAGCCAGTGGAACGTAACAAAGGTCTTCATGGGCCCTTACAGGAGAACCTATGGGAAACAAATGGAAAGTTTTCATGTCAAGGAATAAAAGGAAAAGAGTCAGTAAATACAGTTTTGCAGAGCTTAAGGCAATGAATAGTCACCAAGTCATGTGAACATTACCCACCCCCATTTTATAATGTAGCTGCTCCAGTCACTCGTTCCCATACCCATAAAAACACTGCAGGAGGTCTGAGAGCTGAGTTTGTCCCAACTGCCTTGCATGCCCCTTCAGTCTTCTTCCTGGGGGGTAAAGTTAAGGAAATCATCCATCCGAGCCCCTTTCCTGAAGAGAAAGGTTTTTATTCTGTGCTTGCCTTCTTGTGTTAACGTTACCAAGGCAGGCTTGCTAATCGCTGGAACCATCAGAAGGTCTCAGAGATACCTGAATCCAGCCTGGAGCATGTCTGAGTTGATGTCTTTGTTCACATCACAAAACCAAACAGGAGTAGCTTGTGTGAGGATTAGATATCTGCAATTCAATCCAGATGATTGCCTTATTATGGAAAACCACCCCTCTCCATACCACCCAGAAAGACAGCCACGGTGGGATGAAGCCTTGCAGGCTCCTGTTCCAGCCCTATTGAAGCTGCAGGCTTTAAAGGCAGAGCTGAAAGAAGACAAACAGCTGCTACAGGAGACAGGCTTAACATTGTGTGAACATCATGTGCTTGGGAGGACATTTAAAGGATTAAGGGAGAACTAAATGTTTGTCAGTCTTTGTTGTTCAGCACAGCATCAAAGGTGGAAGACAATATTAAAGAAGATATTTCCCCTGCTCCAGTACCGGAAGGGGATTCCTATAACAATAGCTGGAAAATGCAGGCGTGACCTAATAGATTTATACACAGAGATGCTGGACAATTCTTATCAGATAGGTGAAGGACATGCTATTCTGCAGTATAAAAGAGTGACATCAAGTTCACAAAGTAAAATAGCAGTGAACAGTTCTCAGCATGAAAAAAAAAGCCAGCTTAAAATTCCTCTCCAGGAAAGGCAAGCATCCTGGCTGGTGGTTTAATTATATCCTGGTACACTGGGCTGTGAGTTAACTAGCCAGTAGCAAAGTGATACTGCCCATGGCCTCTCCTGGGAGCAATTTTCTTGGGCAGCCATGGTGCTTACCAGTTCAGCTGCTGTATTAAATGTCTTTTACCTTGGATCAGAGCTCCTAAATTCTCAAACAGGGAACTTTCTCTATAACCTGCAGATTATAGAGGTTCAGATTAGATATTAGGAAGAATTTCTTCACCGAATTATCCAGCATTGGAACAGGCTGCCCAGGAAGGTGGTGGAATCACTGTCCATGGAAGTGTTCAAAAAACTTGTAGAGGTAGTGCTTGGGGACATGATTTAGTGGTGAGTATGGTAGTGTTGGGTGGATGGTTGGACTGGGGTATCTCAGGGGTCTTTTCCAACCATAATGATTCTATGATTCTATAAACTTTAGGAGAAAGCAAATCTGAGATAGAAATATGCTTGGTGAGATTCTCAGGTCAGTGGATGCTTTCTGGTGGGAAAGCTTAGTAAAAGGGTTCAAGTAAATCCAATTCATTAGCATGCCAGGGAAGGACTGGAGAGTCTCTAAAGGAAAAGAGACATCTTTCTCAGGGAAGTTAATCTGACATTAAGTCAGATTTTTACTGAACTGAGTAACTTGCAACTCCTGGGATAGGGCTAAAGTGGTCTTAAGTTAACTTGGCATGTTCCTGATTCTGAGCTGTTCTGCAGAGCTTAGATGATTTTGGGGACATTGGTGAAGTTGTGGCACTCACCCCACAGCAGCTGCCCTCCGGACACCAGAGCTCTGCTCTGCGCTCTGGCTGCACTCTTGCTCTGGGCCTTTCTGTCCCCAGCATCAGCTTCTCAAAATACTAAGGACAGTGCTTCTGAAAGCATCTTTAGAAGGCAGACCCATGGCTGTTTTCTGCATGAGGGAACATCTCTTCCAGCTGCATATGGGACTTTTATAGATTAATCTTCACTGCTCTTCTTTTATTCATTATAGAAGGGACAGAGTGAAGGTGAAAACCTTGCTCATTATATCTTCCCCCCTCCTGCTCCAGCCTATCTCTGTGAATGTTATCCCTGCAACAGTTAATAGCAATTGATAGCACTCTTAGAGAATAAAATCAAATTCTTTGTAACAGCAAGTAGTCATTCTGAGCAGACACAGCCTTGATTTTCTACGCTGCCCATCACCTAACACAACTGTCACACTTGTGACTTCATAGTCACAATAACTTTGTTCATCTTCACTGTTGCCATAGTAAAATTTGAAATGTGTTTGGTGTATCTCAGGGGTCTTTCAGAGTGGGAATGTCCTCCATAGACTATTATCCAAGCATTTTTACAATGGGCACTGAGCTAACAGATATTCAGGTTATTGAGCAAAACATTCATACAGCCAAAGGCTTTAAATCTTGTCCATGAAGAAATGTTTCAGCAGAGCAAGGTAATTTCTCTCCTTTACTTCTTTTCCTTTCTAAAACTGCACTAATATCTCTTGCTGAGGATGCTGATCCACCCTACATTAATGTTACTTAACTCTTGCCTTCACAAGGATGACGCTTCTCTGGGAAGAGATCATACCTCCATTTTTTGGAAGCAGCACAGGGAATGCCCTCAGGGTAAAGAAGCATCTTTGCCCTGGGCACACTCTGTTTTGGTTGAGACATTTAATGTTAAACCCATACTATTTCACTTCTCAGTTTCCTTAGACTGGAAAACACTTTGGCAACACTTCAGCACAAGGAGAGCATCTGAGGGAGCTGTGAGGCACACGTGGATGGTTCAAGCCAGGGCTCATTCTGAATTCTTGCTGCCTTCAGACACTGCCAACCCCACAAGCAACTCTGCTCTCTGCAGTTGCTTTTGGAGCAGAGTTGGCCAAAGTAAACATGTCCCAGCCAAAGCCAACCCGTCACTGCTCACAAACCACCGGAGTTCACCTATCAGCATGATGAGGATGGGCTGAATCTGTTGGCAGAGCAGGAGCAGATATTGCCTGGAGACATTGCTAAGCAGCCAGAGCAGCTGCAGCTGGGAGAGGGTGGAGGTCTGTGCTTCATGGCACAGCCCCATTGCCCCACTCTGGAGCCCCCAGGATGGACAAGGAGCTGCCATCACAGAGCAGGGAAAAAACACCAAAGGGTTGCCTTAGGCTTCTGTCTTCTCACCCCACAGTAGTGCCAACAGATCCAGCACTAAAAATGACTTCTCATCCTTCACTTTCCTTTTCAGGGGCAGAATTCCCCAGTTGAAAAATGAAAGCTATCATCTTCCACCCACAAACTCCCCAACAGTGGTGTGTGTCCCTCTCAGTCTCAGACAACTTGCAGGGACATGGGCCCTTGCCTTTCGAGGGCAGGAAAGAGGATACTGGATTGTACTCCTCCTTATCTTTTGAACCAAGCACATGAGACAATGTGTCAAACATCCCAAAACACACAGACAGGCACAGAGGAACAAGAGTATCAGGACCATCACAGTCTGAGTTACTGTACTGAAGGGTGAGGTCACTGACTGCAGATGATAGTTGGTGACTTATTATACTTAAGTAAGATAATGAACACAGTTTTGGCCTTCACAAATTGCAGGAATTTATATATCAGCACTGCATCAAAGTCTTGCTATGTGGGGTAGAAAAGCTGACATCCAAACACTGGAACCGGGCCAGGAATGGCATATTTGGAGTTGCTTGTGAAACCTGAATTCAGTCACGCTTACGTGCAGGCATTAAACTGAGTTTTAATTACACAGTCCCATCATGGTGTTTGTCCTGTATCTTCTTCACTGCATCCAGCAGTGATCTATTTAGGTTGTATCACAGAATCATAGAATAGTTTGGTTTGGAAGGGACCTTTAAAGGTCATCTAGTCCAATCCCCACTGCAGTGAGCAGGGACATCTTCAACTAGATCAGGATGTTCAGAGCCCCATCCTACCTGACCATGAATATTTACAGGGTTGGAACTTCTACCACAGAACCACAGAATGGTAGGGATTGGAAGGGACCTCTAGACATTATCTAACCCAATATGAATACCTATCCCTATTTTAGTGAGACTGTTCAATGCAAATGCTGAGATATCAGAAAATTACCTCTCCAGTGGTTGACAATATTCAAAACCAACTCAGTACTGGTTTAACAAGAACCAGACCTTTCAAATTTAACTCCTGTGAGGAATTCTTACTTCATGTTTGCCAGATTGACACCCTTACACAGATGGTAAGGAGCTGCTGAAGTGTTGCAGTCCAAACCTATAGACTGCCAGATAGCTGCGCTAATGTATTGAGTCTTTCAGGAGGAAGATACTATGCTACTTTATTTGAAGAGATACTGAATTGATTTTTCTAAAACTACAATATGTTTTGCAGCATGTAATGGAAGTCCTAGAGCCTGAGGAATGCAGCACACAGCAGGTGAGGCAGCCATGTGCCCTCCAGAACAAGATGCATGCACTCTCGGACTTCTCAGTCTGCTACAGCACTCAAGTACTTCCCGTGTCAGCATTAGAGAGCACTGGTATCATTGCTTGGCTGTAAGCAAACACATGCCACAGTACATTGCAATAAATCAGTATCCACAGAGGCCATTAAAAATGAAAAGCATAAGGCAATGAAAAGCTGGGTGAAATGCCTGACTCCAGGCAGTGGTCTGTACACGCTGAGCACACCCTGGGATCCTGACGCACTCATTAGCCTGTCTGATATTTAATGGCTTACTGCCCTGTGAGCAGCCATGAGCTGGTGATGGGAGTGAGGACAAGAAAGCACTACACAGGCAGAGCAGCAAGCAGAATAAATCCATCAGAAGTGCTCTGTGAACAGATAGCAAGCTGGAACATGCAGGATTAGGTTGAGGTTGAGTCTGGAGCTCTGTATCTGTAACATCCTGCACCAAGATGTGCACAACTGCATTTGAAAAAAGCAATCAAGTGACAAAAAAAAGTTAGAGACCCAGCTGATCATTCATTTCTGCTTCTATCACACATGTGGGGGTGCAAGGCAAAAGCACCATCAGGGTGCCATCACAGCCAGCAAAGAATCACATCATAGGTGAGCTAAGATGACCACTCTGAGTAGGTTAACCTCAAGTACAGTAATCTGGGGAGACATAGTGACAGCTGAAGTGTAGCTTAAGCCTCTCTCTTGGTTTTGTTAGTTTCCAGCTTTGATGGCACAGGCATCACACATCAGCAGGACCAAAGCACCATGCATGTGCCCCATGACCATCTTGTAACAGATGCTTTTACAACCACAAGCAGCTCTAGCTCCAAATCCCAGCCACAGCACGTTGTTCTTCATCAGCCTCTCTGCATGTGCCAAAGCACTCGCTGTTTCTGACCTCATACTTTATCAGCTGATGGAGCTTGACAAAAGGAACACATGCCACCTCCAGTGTGATTTGATGATCATGCATCACAGTGGGATCTCACCAGTGACAATCCACCCTTCCCAAGGCACTGAGAGTCTTTTATCGGCTGCCCACTGCCCTTAAGCTGTACATCAAGGAGACAAGAAAACCTAATAAATCTGAGAACCATTTTAGTGAATCAAAGGGAGAGATGAGGGTGTCTCTGGCTGTGTGGTTTTCAGAACAATTATGGGACTGAGTCATGCTGCAAATTTGTTGGACTCACTGATGTGGACTACTAGAGAGGAAGGCACAGTGTGTGAAGCTGCCATTGCTCTGAATTATTTAATGTGCTGGCTAATGAGGCACAGGAATGTATGAGTGTAGTGTGGAAAATATGGGAGATCCACTGAGCTCCAGCAAGGAGAGCTTTTGGATGGGTATGGTTTTAGTGTTGGGGCTGAAGGGGAAGGTGACCATTTTCAGAAGGGATTAGGGCTCTTGCTCCCTTGTTATTTATAGTCCTTTCCAATAATTGTACTGGGTGGTGTGATGGGGAAGGGGAGTGGAATATCTGATGAGCTGTACCATGTAAGGGCAGGTTATGACAAAGACTGCAGTAGGGGAGCATGCTTTCTTAGAAAGAACCATTTGAGCACATGGTCCTGCTTCATGGTCCTCCCTTTGACTCCTGTACAAGCCTGATTCCTCCTCTGCTCTGGCACCAGACGTCCAGGCAAATTTAGTCAAGGAGTCACAGACCACAACCAAATAACCCCACCAGACCCCTCCAAGCAGGTTGTGCCCGGGATGCCTGGGATGTGTGGCTGTCCCTAGCTTTGGGGAGCACTGTGCTTACAGTGTGAGACATGACAGGCCTATGTCTGGCTAGCAGCAGCAAAGCCAGCGAGTTCTAGGGGTGAGAACACCTGGATTTGTAACATCTGGCACATTCACCTGTTTTATATCAGATGACTACACATATACACAGAGATAGAAAGCCCAGTACTCAACAGACACATAGTTTCATTACAGTGGACACAAATATTATCTCCCTTTCACACTGAAGGACTAAGGTAAAAGTTTTACTTCCCCTCACTTAATCATGTTTTGCATCGTACATAAAATTATCCTTTTTGTGCTGTGTTCATCACAGCCTCTAAACACCTAAGAAAGTCAGGCTATGTATTTCACACTTTGTATGTGCTATAAAGTTACAACCATGTGTAATTTCAGGAAGTATTGGAGGATGTCTGCTTGTCTTTTATTTGGAAATAACCTTTCACACCTTTGATTCAATCAAGTTCCTTGTCATTCTCTCTTTCAGGATATCACTGACCTCAGCTGTGTCAGTCACACAGCATCAAAGATAAACACAAATAATTATATTACTTATCCATGATGTTCATTATCTTTTACTGTTTCCTCTGTTCAAACAACAAAATGGCAGAACATTCCCTTACAAAAAACCCAAATGATGATACTTGTAGGATAATGGTAAGGGATGTGGCAAGCAAAAGTAGGTTAATAGACTGAACTATGCTTATTTTGTATCCATATTGTGGATAGTCCTTAATTGGTTTTGGTTATGTCGGGGCCTTTATTTAATTCTCCCTCACTTGTAAGAGCCCTGAGGTAACTCACTTCACAGAGAGAAGATTCTGACTGACTTTGAAAATGTGGTATTGTTGAGCAGACTGCTTGGTTCTTTGAGCAGCAGGAGAGATCCAGGAGGTGATTAGCTTTGTTCTCATTTACAAAGCACCAGTGGGAATTTCTAAAGGGTTTCACAGGCCCTGGGGATAAGGCCAAGAACAAAACAGGGCAGTGAAAAGCAAATAGAGCACTTCATCAGCAAACTGCTTAGAGATGCCACATCAATAGCAAATTAGGAATAAAGGAAGGCACTCCAATATTTTCAAACAGTAAAGGAGTTTTAGATATTGTTGTTATTCCTGCTTGACTCTTTAAACAACTGCACCACTACCAAACTAAGCTTAGCAGAGGGAATAGAGGCAATACCAACTCACCACGAGGATATTGGATAAGATTTGAAAGGGTGACACACACACTGCTCTGTGCTAGTTCTACAGCACTGACCTCTCCCAAGGGTTACTACCATCAGGAACTCCATCATCAGAAAGGCTGGAAAAGGCTACCAGGGCCTGTGTGACTGCTTACCAAGGATGCAAAACTACTGCTGCCACAGCACCCCCTGTCCTCTTGTCTCTGAAGAGCATACCATCTGCTTGGCCACACACAGGTGGGGGTGGAAAGGTAAAGAGAAGGGGGCAGGAGGTGTCTTGGTTTCCATTAAGAAATGCTACTTCTGAAAGGCTGATTACTCCTAACTAGAGGGGGGGAAAAAAATCAACATTTTAAAGAATTTTACAGCTGCTACAAAATCAGCACAGGTCTATCAATCTTCTCATGGTAACAATGTTGAAGCATTTTGTTTGGATTTTAACACTGCAATAAAGCACTATCAAGTATCCAAATTTTTAAAAGAAAACTCCCACTTCTAACCAGAAAATAGTTTTCATTTTAGAAAAGCCCCTACAAACTCAATTTTCTAGGCTGAGCTCCCTTCCCCCCATTACTAGATAAACTCATTGCCAATTTATAAACTTTTTATTCAGAAGATAAAGTAAAAAGTACAGAAAAACCCCTCTGCTTTGACAAAGCTATGTTTTCAAGTTTAAACCTGCTTCAAAACCATCCCATATCAACCTTGCTCAACAGCAGCTGATAGAAGCTAAAGGAAAGAGCAAGAGGGGCAATTTTGCAGCTGCGTCCTGCAGTCTCAGACATGACTACTGCAACCCTACTTCAGCATCCTGCCTGCATTCATGGGCTTCTGCATGATTTAAACTGCTCTGGAGTTGCACTCTGATGACAGGAACAAAATGAGAAACAACAGAAAGAGATAAATGAACTAATTTGTCTTTGGACCACAAGGAGGGATTATGTTTCTGTAACCATTTTACAGCCACAGAGTATTCAGATGTTTAGAAGTTACAGGATTTATGCTGTTTTGAGAAGTGTTTTGAACATGGAGGTCCATTTGGAGTGCTGCTCCTGACATTGGATGCTCTCTACCAAACAAGCAGGCTTTACTGGAAACCCACTTGCCTACTAGTATGTCCTCAGGCTTTCAGTTTCTCTGCCTTGTGGGATTTTTGCTAAAACAGCTGTGCATTTGCAAGACATCATCATGCTGGGTATGGGATGCTTCAGATGCAATTCCCTAGTCTTCAGAAGCAATGCCAAGAGCTTTTCTCTTGCTTGCTGAATTGCTCCAAGGAACTGAACATACCATAGCTCTTCCTGCAGAACATTCGATTCCCAGTCTTTGACTGCAGAGTTTCCTGGGCACGCATTCTCACTCATGCACACGACCTGCTGGTCACATAACCACTCCCTGCAAGCACCCAGGGATCTGTGCCAGCACCCTGCAGACTCCTGTGATTTTGACCTGCCATGTGCTACAGCTCCTTCCCCATCCAATTGAGGGCTAAACTCAAACAGGATTCTTGAGAAGATAGGCGCAATTCAAAGTTTCAGGAATACAACTGTTTTGTATTACAGCAAGACATCCAGCACAAGAGGGGGTCTGAGCAGAGCCTCTATAAGGGTAGCCTAGCATGGGGGGATCCTTGACAGACACCAATTTCTTGCTTTTAGGACTGACCGGTGTGCTCAGGGAGGGAGCTGAGGAGCTGCCTTGCTTTGGTTTTCGAGAGGCCACAAAGGGAGACCTGGCCCATTCTGTACCCGCATGCACAAACATCTTCACTTACTGCTAGCTCCCCCCGTTTCCCGCTCCCTTCCGACCCCCTAGGCTGGAGGGATGGGGAGCCCTGGGGCCTTGGCCAGGCTCACGCTGCTGGAAGGGAGGCAGGGGTGTGCCGGGCACCACCTCCTTTCCCTCCCTCAGGCTGCAGAGCTCGGCGGCTCAGACGCCTCTCACATTCCGCAGCTCGGCAAAGGGACCAGGCCACATAACATCCCCGCCCTTCTCCCTGCCCGCTGGCATTGCAGGCTAAGGTGCACTACCGCCGCCGCCACGGCTTCCCAGCCCCGCAGTCAGTGGGCTCGGCCCCCTCCCACCGCCCCGCCTCAGCCCGCCCTCCCCGCGCGGCACGCCGGGCCAATATGGCTGCCTCCTGCCCCGCGGGGCGGCTGCTGCCGCTTGGCTGACAGACAGCTGCCCGCGCCGGGGTCGCCCCGCCGCCCGGCATGGAGGAGAGCTCCAGCTGCGAGAGCCTCGGCGCCGGGCGGGCGGTGGCGGCGCCGCGGCCGCCCAGCGGCGACTCCCTGTCCAGGTAACGGCCGCCGCACCATCGCCCCCACCGCCACCGCTCGCTGGGGAGCCGGGCAGCCGCTCCGCACTGCCGCGGGGCTCAGCGCCTTGAGGGGCCCCTCATCTGTCAAGAGGCATGGCGCGGCGTGAGGGGCGAGGAAGAGGGCCATGGGTGTAGGGAGAGAAAAAGAAACCAAGGGGCTGGATGTAGTGCCCTTTTCACCCTCCGTGGACAGGAGGTTCTGCGTTGCTGCCGCCGGATCTCCCCCGCCGATGTGCTCCGGTGGGGTGTCCCTTGGGAGCGTCCCAGTGTGAGCGCTTAGTGTGTGCTGCACCTGGAATAGCTTCGGGGCGAGCGTGGGCACTACTCGACTGCGGCCAAGCCGGTTTCTTCTACAGGCGTTTAGTCAGAGCAGGAGGTACCACCTCTAGCAGCCTGTCGGTAAAAGCTCTCTAAATACCCACAGCTGCGCTACCTGTTGCTGGTGTGTGCAGCGAATGCATTTAGGAAATCAGCAGTAGAGGTGAGCTGTAGCTGGAAGGTCAGGGTAGGGCATCGGTCGTTCGCTGCCTTCCAGCATGCTGCTGTGCCCAAGCTAGGCCTTATTCTGTGTTCTTCCAGCGACAGATTTCCTAGAGTGTGTTGAGCATTTCTGGATTTGTACTCACAGCTTTTTCTGAGAGCTTGGCTTTGCAGTCTGAAGGACTTGTAATGTAGTGTGGGCAATTTCCGAAGTCTTTAAGCCACAGATGCTGGAAGGAGACTCCTGTTCCTCCCACCCTCTGCAGGCAATTGGTGAAATTTGATTTTGTGACTCAAAGTGTTTCTTGCTTGGGCCATGTGTTTGATGCAGGAGAGTGTGGAAGAGTAGCAAGGGAGGATATTGGCTGGTGGACAAGGGTGGTGATGTAGAAGGTCCTGGGTATTGTGGTAGGGCCTGGAAGCAGGATGACCTGATTGCTGAAGGTTCTTCTATTGCGTTCTGTCAGCTCCTGTCATGGTCAGGTCATAAGATCACAGGGTGACTCAAGCTGAAGGGATCTCAGCATCCCTCAGTTCAGCCACCTGCTCATAGATCTGGTTAGGCTGCTTGTGGCTTTTACCCAGTCTGGTCTTGAAAACTTACAAAGATGGAGACTTTACAACCTCTCTGGGCAACCCATTGCCATCTCCTGAATACCTTCCACATTTGCACTGGGGCTTCATTTTGGTTCCCTAAAGCAGTCTCTGCTCAGGCACCCCTAGGCACTTCTCACAGGCATATGCTCCAGCCCCACCATCCCTGTGGCACTTCCCTGAACTCCTTCAAGCTCATCATCTTTCTTTCACTGGGGCGCTAAAAACTGGATGCAATATTCCAGAAGCACTCTATTAGAGTGCTGAGTGGAGGGGGATCCTGCCCTGGATCTCCTGACTCTGCATCTGTTCTTACAGCCCAGGGTGCTGGTGGTCTCTGCTGTACTCTCAGGCTTGATTTTTCCCTAGTAGGACTGCCAAGGCCTTTCCCCAGAACCACTCCCCAGACAGCCAGTACCCAGTTTGCACTCACGTTTCTTTATTCATGAGTCCTTAATGACTCTTCATACTTCTTTCTTGTCCCTTCATCAAGTGGTTCTGTTCTCAGCATCAGTTTCCTTGTGCAGTTTCCAGTGTCCTGCCAGATGCATACAGCACTCTTTCTTTACCCCACTGACCTGATACAGATTCTTCTTTTTCCCTCTGCATCAGCTCAGGCAACTTGAACTCATCTGGAGGTCAGTCACCATGAGAGACATAGGCCTGTGGACACAAAGGAGAGCTTAAAAGAGGAGCCAGTGGCAACAAGCCTCTCAGTAACATGCCTTGCACAGATGGAACTGCTGGGAAATTGAGATGATTAGTCTCTTTCTGTTGAAAATGCACAAGCCTTGAAAAGGCCTAGACTGGAACAGATTTCTTAGGCTATAAAAAAGCTTATCTAAAAGCTTTCAGAATTTCAGGTCTCTGCTCCAACACTTGCAACTCAAAGCTAGGCAATTTTTTGGATGTATTCCAGACAAGATAGATGTTTATCTGACTGGATGTTGAAAATAGATAAATGTTTTTCATCTGCAGTTATTAATTAAAACCCCCTCATCTTGAGATAGTGTAAGCTGTGGAACTTTTTAATAGAAATGGTTAAGACTAGGGCAAAATTATAAGAAAGTAAAATAAGATTCTGGTAGTGAGAGCTGCCTGTTGATCTTCAGAATGTTTATTACCAGCTTCCCCTGCAAATGTAGTGATACTTATGTACAAGTAAATAACTGGCCTATGAATTGGTCTGTAGATCCATTTTCAGTTTGTTTTTCCTTTTTAAGATCTTTTTGTCATTAATCAGACTGCAGTCAGATTTTTTTTGCATCAGAAGGATCTCTCTCAAGCTAGTGAAACTATTTGTATGCATTGAAACATACTTATTTCCATTTCTGTGGTTGTGGTCTAATAACTAGACCAATTTTGAATTGTTAACCTATGAATGGAGAGATACAACATGTTTTCACTGAGTGATTTCTTTTTAAAAGGGAAAAGTTTGCCTTGGGGGTGATGTGAGGAGCACAGTGAATCGTGAAGGTGCTGTTGTCAGTTTTTATAATCTGTTTTATTTAGAAGGAAGAAGGTCACTCATCCCAGATGCACAGTTACCTAGCAATGGGAAGCTTTATTGAGTTGTAGTTGACTGAATTGTTCTATGCAAAATTTAGAAGACTTGGAAAGGTGCTAGTATTAAATATATACAGCAACTCATTCTTTGGGTTATTTCAACTCCAGCTCAGGAGTTAAGTGAGTTTCCTGTTTCTGGAGATACTTGGGATCAAAGTCCTCAAGAAGACGTGCTTGATAGTTTACTTACACGTAAGGTCGCTCACATCAGTGAGTGTTTTGACATAATAGACCACAGTGATGTGCAGTATCTGTGCTCCCTGAGTAAGATATGGGAATAAAGAAACAAATATTACCTCCTTTCCCCAACTAGGAAAAAAATATTTGAAAACCTCTTTGAGACTCATGGCATAGCTGTTTGTACATGGTAGAAAAAATCCCCAGCTCTATGTGGAAGTACTGAGTTCATTTCAATTGGGCAGATCTCAGCTAATTAGCTCAGCTGGCCTCATAGTTGTGCTGAAACAGCTGTTCTGCTGTTCAAGTCTAAGCTGTCTCATCCAGGGCTAGTTTTGGGTGGCACAGCACTGACTTCTGCAGCTCTCTATGGCTTCCAAAGGTCAGTATTTAGGATGGACTTTTCCCTTGCATCCTGTTCTTGTGGAACACAGATGACCATGAGCCTGCTACTGATCAAGAGCCACAGTGGTATTTAACTAGCAGCTTGCAAGAAGCACTTGTTTGTCTGCAGTTTCATGCCAGGAACCACTCGTGAGACAGAAAAAGGAGTGAGGTAAAACACTTAATTCTAATGTTTGATGAGCTATAGCACAGTTATGTCCAGAAGAGCAAGCTTTACTCAGTGTTATGGACTTCTTTTATAGCTGTAAAGTGGCCTGGGTGATCCTGGGTGAGGGATAAACACATTTCAGCTGTGCTAGTTAATCAGACTTCTTCAAAGACCACTCATAAAATTTAATTTGTAGGTAGAGTTGTGGGTGGCTGTTTTGCTTTGTTTTTAAATTTGAAATTGCATTTGAAACCTCTGACCTTTGGAATTCAAAATAACAGCCAACAATATTCTACTGTAATCTTTCCTTTTGTGAAAGGAAAGCCAGCTAGAGCCACGCATGACTTTAGCAGAACACATGACTTTAGGAAAAATGTGATGTCGAACTGCAGATACTTACTTGTAATTAAAAGGCTTTCTGTTAGATCTGAAGGTAAATTTCTGTTGCCTGTGCACAAGTGTGGAGGTGATTGTACTGTAAAGAAACTGCTGTGGGTGTTGTCAGTGGAACTTCAACCTCAGTGTAAAATGAAAGACAAAAGGCAGTGGGTGGGTGTTTCTGCCAGCATGACTGTACCATGCTTGATGTTGCCACTTTCTGGTCACTTGTCACCAGCTCTCTACTGGTGGTTATCATCCACAGAGGTCTGCAGACACAGTGGATCCCATGTATTGCACTTTTACTGAAGCATATGAAAATAATCATGCTCCTTGTCTTTGTGTTTGCAGGGATAACTCTGAAAATACAAACTCTGTGTAAATCAGTGCAGCAAGGTCTGTTGAAGCAATAGCTCCATGAGGTATGAACACCTCCCTTCCTCTCAAATAAGGTCCTGTCAATACCTGGGCTGATTTAAGTCTGTGTTGAAGAAATTCTTTCCCCACGGGTGAGAGTGATGCTGGAAGGAGTTGAGTCTGTAAGCTGTTGGCTAAGGAGGGCTTGCTAGCACCACATTGCTGCCAGATGTATGAGCTTTGCTGATTGAGTTGTTTTGTGATGAGTCATTGAAGTTAGAGTCTGAAAGGGAAGATTTTTGCCAGTTCTGGTGTTCAGTGAAATGTGAGTAGCTGTCATTTTTCCTCATGGGCTTTGAGAGTACTTTTAGCATTTGATTTCTTATATGTGTGAAGTAGGCTTTCTCAAGAGTTGTTACAGTTAAAGACAAGTACATTGCTGGCTGAGTGTTGATAATGAACTGGTTTTTGCATCTGAGAAACTTAGCACTATGCCTAGAACCAATTAGCAACTCCAGATGGGCTCATTATCATTGATTTTAATATGTTGAGTGATACTTTATAACACTTATTTGCAACTGAATCCTGTTCTGAGGTAGTTTTTTTCATGTACTTTGTATTGTGAAGATAAAGAGCAGTTTTGCCTGCATATATGTTTGCAAAGTGAGGTGAATCTTTATTATTAGAGTCTGAGGATTTGGGGCAGAAAATAATGAAAATAACATTTAGTCAAAAAGGCTTTGGAGCTTTTAATTTACACAGTGCGTTTGTGAAGCCATTACCTTTGAAATCAGGAACTGTTTTTAGTAGCAATCTTAGATATGTGAGTTTCTGCTCCTGTGTTCAGCAGAAACCATTCCTACTTCTCGTGGAGAGTGAGATCTTCAGTCTTTGAAGAGTTCCTCTGTCAGGCACATGCACATCTCATTGTCCAGGCTCTGACCATTCCAAAAAACTCTCTAGGCATTAGTTTCAGTATGCTTTCCATTTGGAGGCCCTAAGATACCATTGACATACACCTTTTTCCCTAGAGTAGTGTAATTAATGTGATATTGCTGTTTAAAAACTTCACAGGAATTTGGGGTGTCATGGTTCTAGCTGCTATACTGACACAGAAGATGATTTCTGCATTGAAGAACCAGGGACCAACTATGTAAATATGCCTAAGCCAAGACTACTCTGTTTTTACTAATGCCTGGTGGATAATTTTACTAAGCTCTTGGATGTGCAGTCAAGTGCTGAACTTCCTTGCTGAGAGATTGGATGGGGAGTGAGAAAGTCTAAAGATGAGATGAAAAACTGCTGTGGAGAGATGAGGCAAGATCTAACAGCCAGTGAGGAGTAAAGCTAGGCTAAGAACATGACTCTCTTGGGTCCCATCAAGCACTGCCTTTTTTGAAGAAAGAGATGGTAATCCTATGTTGACTAACAATCCGAGAGACAGTTTTGAGTTGTGCACGTAGTTCCTTAACTACAGGTTATTTACAACAGAGACCCCATTACAGAACCTGAATGTTAAGATTGAGGATGACCTGACAATGTCAAATTGCACAATTTTTCTGTGTTACATGGTTCTATTCCTGCTATGACTTCAGTTCTAGGTTAATATCTGTCATGCTTTGCTATCTCTTTCTGATGTTTTGTTGTCTCCCTTTGTTTACTCTTTGTTACATAGCTCATGTACAAAGGCCAGCACTGCATTTGGAAAGGTCATACTGCCTCTTGAATGCCTCAGCAGAATCAATAGTCCACATCTTTTTTTTCATTAATCTTTCCCTGATGAGCTGTTTCACTGTTACTATTTTTTTAGTGCTGAGAGTATCAAGTAATGTAAGAAGAGATCTGATCCATACACCAAAGGGCTTACATTACCAGAAAGCTTAGTTAGAACATTAGAAATGCATCAGAAACCTTCCAGAGGTCACTCTGATAAGGTGTTATATACAAGATGTAGCTGTAAAATAGGACATGAAAAGAAGTGCTCCTGTTATTTGTCCATGGGAAGCCCATTCCACCACAAAGAGGAGGGTGACAGGAACATAATGAAGTGCCTGGTTTGGAGAGGTGTTTGGGATAACCCAGGCAAGTCACAGTAATTACCCTCATCTTCATTTTTAACTGAAAAACATCTTACTCTTCAGCCCCAGTAACTGGCAGCTGATTGAAGAAAAAGTTGGTGAAAGACAAGAACAAAAAAATTCAGTAGAACTTCTCAAGTATTTTTTTGTCCTTTTCCTATCATCTGTAGTTTCTTTTGCCAAACAATGTTCTCACTCAGTAATTTTCCAGTGATTTCAAGGTAGCTCTTTTCCTTGCTTGTCTCTTGCCACTCTGCTCCATTATTTCTTTTCCATTGCTATCAAAACCTTGATACATTTGATGAAGAGAAAGTGTTAGTACTTTTCTAGTCTGTAGCCCCTTCAAGATGGTGTTCCAGTCACTTTGTTAGCTCTGTACAAATGCCCCCACCTTATACATCTGGCCTGTCTGGAGCCTTCTGGCCATGGCTCCAAAATTGTTCATGTTAGTTCACCCAGTGGTTTGAATTTGATCTGGGTCAGGTGTGTGTATGTGATTATATTTCTGCTGAACTAGTTAGAAAAACACAAGTTTATGGAGGTTGTTTTTTTTTCCTTTCTTTTTTCTGGGAAGACAGGCAACACCTGTTTAGAATAAAACAAAATTTTTCTCTGGATTTATTTACTGTGCTGTAAAGAGACTCCATTCCTGTACAGAGTGTTATGCTCAAGATCTTGTTTGTGGGCAAAAAGGCAGTACACCTTTATATAACAAAGAATTTGTTGTTAGTGTAACTGAAATTTTGGAATTCTTATCACTGTTAGTCCAGATGCCATTATTACAGAAAAAGAAAGAATAAGAATGCAGTTAAAACTGTCATACATGCAGTTCTTTGTTTCTTCCTTTGTCTTTTCCTGGTATTGCACTCACCACTCCCCTGCTCCTCTGGATCCCAAGGTTGCTGGGTTTATTCTGGTGGTGGTGGGTGTTAGAGAAAGTTGTCAGCATCTGGAGTCCTTTGCTGGGAGAAGTATGAGGTTCATGTTGATGGTTTATCCTTTCCTTACCGCAGGATCCACGTGGGATCATTTTGCTATGTTTGGTAAAACAACTTTACATGTATTTCTTTCTTCATTGGTCTGCAATTCCACATTACATCTGAGTTTTTCCTTTATATGGTTGCTTTTATGGGTATTAGATACTCTTTCTTGGTTCTCTTTGTTACCCCTAAAATGAATTTTGTCCAGCTCCAGAACTGCCTTTCTTTAATTGACCATTGGGGAGTTGTTCATAACCATTATCTCTGGTGCCAAGCCTGGGCCCAGTCTCTTCTTGCCCTGTGTCTGCTATGTCACATCCTGTGTCTCTACTTCTCCAGACCTCTGCTATCATATGATTTCAGTTGATACCACTGCTGTAGCATGGGGGTTTTCTCAGGGAAGGATTGCACAGATAGGTAGTAGGACTAGCCTCATCAGCTGTTTCAGCTAAATCTGCCCATAAAAGAACTGGAGCCTGGGAACTAGTTGGTTACAAATGGAAGATTATAGATGCTGTCTGGCTGCTGTGGAGAGCAGATCTGAAGGTAGGGGCAGCTCACTGAAATCTCGAGTACCAGAGATGAGCTACTGAAGGAGGACTGTCAAAATACCTTTAACAAAACAAAACTGACCAGCATCTCATTTTTAAGTAGAACACCACTAATAAAGAAAGGAAAAATGTGGGGTCTTATGCTTGCATTTTACCCAAGTTGACTTTTGGAGTAGGCTAATCTTGGAAGTTCAGGCTGTGTCCTGCACTCTAAGACTCCTACACTGAAAATGAGCCCCCACACCTCAGGAAAGAATCCTTCCCATGCATTTTTCCTCAGAAGGTGAAGCAGCTACCACAATGGTCATTAAATGCCAGAGTGTGAGAAGAAGAATGTGTTAGCACTGTTTAGATGTGCTCAGGACTTGCAGCAGCAGAGCAGTCTTGGCCCTTCACTTGTTTCCATCTGCTGGGATACAGCTGCTGCTGGTCACTATTGCCTCTAGCTCTAAGGAGGGACATCTTCCATCTTTTTTTTGCTAAAACATACAGTGATTCTAGATTCCTTTCTGCTTTCACTTTGTGTTTGCACCTTGCATAAAGAAAAATACAGACACCCCTGTATGATATTTGTCTCATCTCACTGGACTGATACAGATCTCTGCTAGTCTCTGGGTTTCTTTTTTGTAGACAATGGGGAAGAGTGAGTCATCTCAGTTTCTCCCTGGTGACTGTAAGGCGACCCTACAGTGAGTAATTTAGATGTGACCACCTACACAGAAGTCCCTCCCAATTGTTGTGGTAAGGGGAAAAGTGCATTGAGTTTGGGTTGTTCTCCATTCCAAAAAAGGAAGGAGCTATTTCTTAACTTGCATGATGTTTTTTTACATATTAACTGAATCTTTTCTTGTATGCTTTTCTCTGGCTTAGTATATTTTGAAGGAAGAGAGGAGAAGTTTATATGGTAAATATAAAGATTGGTAAACTGCAAGAGAGCTTTTGAACTGTGTGTAGGTTTTCCATCATGACTTTTGTCTACACTCAGCTGATGGGAAATACTGAGTAGCATGCCTGCCCATACAAACTATGGAGGAAGGCAGAAGACTTCCTATTCTACTATCCCTGACATGAGAGAGAAGAGTCATAAAGGGCACTTTCCCACTTTAGAGACAGAAATAATGGCTGGGAGGTGACTATGCTGTAGGCAAAGAGAGTACCTGTGGAGAAATTTAGATCTTGCCAACCTTCTGTCTCCGGTGGGATGCAGTGGTAAATCTGAGGCTGCTTTGAGGTAGAAGATAGTAGCACAGAATGTCTAAAGCACTAGAATCAGCTTCTTCCACAGATAGACCCAAGAGACACAAATGGTCTTGTAGCACCAGGAAGCACTTGGATTTAAATTGTTGAGTTGCCTTTTTGCTAGAGGCAGTCATGCTGCCTGGTGAGCCTCTTGGCTGTGGTCTGCCCAGGTTGCTGTCTGGGCTGTTTAGGAGAGAAAGTTGCAGGTGAGGACATATGTTAGTTTGTCATGGCCTGAGAGATCACTTGCCAGGTGTCCTGTCAATCAGTGATCTCCTTAATGGTTTTCTCTGTCATTGTGGAGCACTTCTTCAACCATCTGAAGCCTGAAGTGCTAGATCACCTCTCCTTGAAAACAAAGGCTCAAGCTCCTTCTGAACAACTCCAAATGATCCCCAGAAGTATAGCAATAACAATGTATGGGAGGGCAGAGATGAGAGCACTGTTTTGGCAGGCAGTCTCGTTTGTGTTGACAATAAGCAGGGTTATGTTTTGAACCCCTCTTCACCTTACAGTTGTAATTTATTTACAATGCTGAGTGTCTGTCGTGGTGATTGGAAACCCCACAGCTTTGGAACACAGACCCAGACACGTGCAGCATCTCTGGGAAGGCTCTCAAACCTTTCTCCCAAGCACCATGGCAGAGGCAGAATGACTGGGTTGCTTTTCCATCGTGTCTCACTTAGAGGAGGTAGACTGCTTGCCTTGTCCACCACTCGCTGCCCAAACTCCCAATGCTGCCAGTGAAGATGCTTCTGCTAGTGGTGGATTTTGTGAGCCAGATGTTTCCATTAGGAAGTGCAATGAGACTGAAGTACTGAATTATCAGCCTGCTTTCAGGACGTAGTAACTAGTTGTGTACTTTCTAGATATGAGCTGAAATTCCGTTCATGAAACAAAGGTAAAGTGTCACTTCTAAACAGAAGTCTTGACATTTCTTGAAAAATAATTTTAGGGGTTTTTTCTTCCTTGTAGCTGAGCACCAGCCCATACCATCCTGGAGCTTATCAGAAACCTAACTCCCCTTTTGTTCCTCTTGTGAATAGAGATCATTTTGTAGTTCTCTTCCATGTGCTGATCAGAGGGTATTGGTTCAGGGCTCTGGTAGCTGCTGTTCTTCCTGTTTTTTACCTTCTGTGCTGTTTGACGCATGAAAGCATGATAGTGTGGGCTGCTGCTGTTATTAATGATGGGCTGCATGTTGCTTTGTCTTTGGGTGTTGCCCTTCTATTCTGGGAATCTTGCACATACTTTAAACAGTCAGCCTATTGTTTAGCAAGTGCCCTACACACTCTGTAGGCCTTTTGTAATTTCTGTTTAAAAAAAAAAGAATACAAGAATGACTAATGGAGCACGAATGGTGCTGGTGACACTGTAATCCATTGTGTAACTCTGGAGAGCAGAATTTGCATTCCTAGAAAAGCTTGTTCACGGTCAAAATATAGGACATTCTCTTTATGGCTCACGGGAAAACATGTACTCTATATTCAGCTCAGGATGCTACTTAGAAGGATCAACTTTTTGAGAATGACATTTTCTTGCCTTGGAACATTGAAGTCAGACTGAGCCCCGGCTGTGCTTGGCAGCAGAAGTGAATCTTTTGCATTCAGGCAAGTGGTGTGGGGGGCTATTTCAGATCTGTCACATACAGGCACAATGGTTTGTTTGCTGAAATGGCTTCTTTTTAAGATGTTGTTAAGCTCTGGCTTTGCCAGTCCTTTTGAATGGAGAGGATACATTATTTTATTATGTTATATAACTGTCTGCTGCCTCTGAGTGCCGGAAGCATCCTGACAGTTGGTGCTTTTCTTTCCTTCAGATGCATGTTTTTTTTCTTTTTTTCCTGAGATTGTTACAGGGCAAGGAGAGGTGAAAGTGAGGTGTTCAAATGTTCAGAAAAATTGTGAGTTCCATGTGCTTCTGAAATGCAGAGGGGTTGCTTGTTGTTAGTGGCATGTGCAGTGCTGTGGGATTCATATCCTGGGAGACATGATGTTAAGGTGTTCAAAGTTAATTTACAGTAGCAGAGCCTGTTATGGCCCCGTGGTGGAGTGGAAGCTGGTGCAGAGTGCTCAGTTCCTGCTGCAAGGCCTAGGTTTGGTCAGGTATCAGCCATGCTTTCAAGTGCTTGCCCAAGGAGGAGCATACAAGGAACTTCTAAGTATCCTTAGGTATATATATATGCAGATAAGGACTGTGGTAGCACAGATCCTCGGACAGCTGCTGTAAATGGGAAAGCCTGATGTGGGCAGCAACTGGATTTCCCAGGCCAGTTCAGCCAGTACTGACTAGGACAAAGTCATATTCATGGAGAACAAGCACTGTTTTGTCTCCCTTTGCTCTGATGTGATCCAGAAGACTTTTCAGTATTACTTTTTCCTTCTCTGAAAGAAACAGGAGTGTTGAAAGTATTGAGGAGGGAGAGTTGTCAGTTTGAATTTGGGAGGTGAGCAGGGAGTGCTCAATACCTCTGTTTTATTATGCTTTGAAGAGAAGTGGCTAAGTGCTGCAGGTGCTCCTACTGATGGCCCTGCTGTAAATTTGAACCAATTGCATCCTACTGTCTTGGTATCTGAAGCTGCCAAATTAAATTGCATTTTCCACTAGTCATCATTAATTTGCAGTGTTCACCGTGATGAATTTTGGAAATGTACATAATGAGAAACTTCTAAAAAAAACAGGAAGAGAGGAAATGGGATTTGGCCCTCCGCAGTGTTTCTCTCATTTGTGACCTATGTGGCTGAAACTGTATTACCCAGTGGTGCATTTTATCAGCTGTTTTCAGTGTCAGTTCAGTGACTATTGAAACAAAACATTCAGTTTGATACAGAAGAAATGGTGTGAGCAGCTCATGCCAGTTAGTGGCTGAGTCACGGATGTACCTCTGCAAGCAATGAGGCAGCTACTTGTGTGGCAGGGAAGGGATAGTCATAAATATGACTGCATTTTGCTTGTATTATTTATAGGAGTGAGCCAGGTTGGTATGTTAAGATGTTAGTACAAACAAATTAGGTGTCCTCGAGCCCTTTGTATATGCTGTAAATAAAAATAGCATGTTTTCCAGAGATGTGTTTTCCTCCTGTCCCATCAGTTTTTCACAGTTATGGGGGTTAAACTCAAGACACAGGTTCCCAGTCATGGATTTAAATTATTTTTTTAATTTTCCCCTGTTTTGTTGTCTTGAGCAAGACATACATCTGTTCCTCAGTTTTCAAAGTCCAAACAAGTGTCTTCAGAAACTAACCGTAGTTTCTCAGGGAGCTGCTACCCATAGAATCATAAAATGGTTTGGGTTGGAAGGGACCTTGAAAGGTCATCTAGTCCAAATCCCCCTGCCATGTGCAGGGACAGCTTCCACTAGATCAGATTGCTCAAAGCCCATCCAACCTGGCATTGAACACTTCCTCCTATTCCACTGTCTCACCACCTTCATTGTAGCCAGTCCCTTTCTGGATAGGATTGCTTCTTATCTTTAGGAAGGCCTATATATGTGTACTTTTTATGTTCTTGCTGAGCAGAAATATAGTTGAAGGAATATATGTGTATTATGTTCTTGCTGTACAGGGAGAGGCATACCTTTAATATGCTTTCTTGGAAATGCCATTCTCAGCAATCACAAGCTGAGATGGTTTAGCCAGATCATCACTTAATGTCATGACCTTTGTTTCAGGTCTTTCTAGAAGTTGTTGTGAGGTTTTGTGTGGTACCTGAAATTGGTTGTTGTGGTTTTCTTCATGGGTCACATGGCCAAAGTATGGTGTGGTTGCCCTTAGGCTGATGTTCACAGAAAGCTCTTTGTAGAGATCGCCTAGGAGTTTTCCTTCCTATGGAGGGTGGGGACAGGAAAGGAAAACGCTCTCTTTTCAGCATACAAAGAATGTTGTATTCAATTTCTCACAATAGAGGTAAGGCTACAGAGAGCAGAACTCAGTCTTGCATAAATGGTGCATTTGTCTGCATCAGGTTAAAGCTGCAGGTTCTCACAGTTTGATTTGGACCCTTCCTTTGCATCTCTGTGCTTATCTTCTGACCTGACCTGAGTTCACTGTGTCACACTTGGGCCCTCATGAGGTCAAATCACTCTCTTCAGAAACTGTACTTGTGCTTTCTACTTCCAGGGAAAACTGTTGCTTATATACTGTAGGAAAGCAATAACTTCATATTCAAGCTCTTCCTGTAACTGCTGGCAAAACATGGCACCTACAAATTTTTGCTTCTTTTCCTTGGCTTTCTTACACACCATGTTTTTAGATTGCAGGGGTCTGCGGGAAGAGATACTGCCTTGGATGCTTTGTCAGATGCCATTTAATGGCACTTTTTGAAGCACTTTATCAACTGCTTTCCCCCAAAATATTTTCCCTGCACCTTTGTACTCTAACGGGATAAGTTTGCGTGTCTCAGACACTTCTGTTGGCAGCTTTTTCATATCTCTGTTGACAGTTTAAGCTAAGTGCACTGGCATACCTTCCGTTCAGCTAGGGATCCAGTAATAACTTTCAACTGCCTGAACAAGAATCACCAGAGGGCATCTGTCTGAGTCTGAATTCAAACCATCTGGCATGTTGTGGGATTGTCCTAATAATTACAATGAAGACTTTATCAGGAGTTAAGTCACTGTGCTTGATTTCCATTGTAATTCTCTTATTAGTTGCATATATGTATTCCATATATGGAAGGGTTAATACTGAGTACAAGACCATTGTGCCAACAGCTCTCATTTGGACTCCTGTATCATTCAAAATCTGGACATAAGAAATATACTTAAATAATAAAAATAATTGCTAAGATGAAAGCCATATATCAGCATTAACTGCATCCTCAACCTGTTTCCTGCTTCTGCATGGAAAGGGAGGAAGGAAAGAAGAAACAAGGAAGGCAGTCACAGGAGTAAGGTGCTTTCTGTGAAGGTGCTTTTGAACTATTGTAGGGATCTGTTTTGGCACTTAACTCCAACATCCATCAGCAAGGACAGTGTGGAGCTGCCTGAGCTTGAAGTATGGGAAGAGAAATACTCCAGGAGGTCCTTGGTCTTCACAGGTTCCTCATAGGAACATCTGCACTCACTTTCCTCTAGGAAGAGGTCAGAGTATTTTGTGAGCTCAAGTATAAGTTGTTTCCTAAGCCTTAGTGAGGTTCAGAGATAATACCATTATTTTGAATGTTTGTTAGGTTGTATGGAACCAGACCTTCAGCTAGCAGTGAGTGGCACAGCTGCAGTGATTTTTAACCCTTGCTAAAATCTGGCCAAACCTGTGTTCTCAAGTGTCTCTCAGGTGCTCCAAACCCAGCAGTTACATCTGACTGATGTGCCAATGCCATCTGTCAGGTTTGCACTTTGTGGCCTTGCTGAAACACAGCTGTTGGGGTAATGTCCCTGTGAGAATAGAGCATCCTTGGTGGAGTCCTCAGTGTTTTAGACTGGTACCAGAAGTACCCCATCATGCTGCCAGAAGTATTGTATGAGATAGCTTTAACTTTACATTGGCAGAAGCTGTGACAGAAGCAGCAATAAATGATTTGACCAAGATGATGGCTGGTGGAGGGAGGGAGGGAGCTCTGGTCTCCTCACTCTGAGTTTGTGTGTTGGCCCCAGGATGCTCTCCTCCTCTCCCCCACCCAAAGACACATGGAACTGAGTGGTTTGAGGATCTTTCCTTTTGCAGCAGAGGAGAACTTGAGAGTGACTAAATCAGTGGAGCTAAGAAACTTCTCATGTGTGCGCAGGGACATTAGGTTAATTAGTTTGCTAAGCAGCAGAGCTGGAGCTGTGCAACTGCCTGACAACAATAAGAGGAGGGGAGCCGTAAGGCAGTGATGTTTCAGTTGTCTACTCCTTCGTTCCATCTCAGCTCCCTGTAAATGATGGATGAAGAGAGCCAAGGCAGTGAGCCAAACGTGCAAGCTGTGGGTACTGTGCAGAGCCGCATAATGCAAGTGGCATTGTTTGCCGTGTGTGCAGCCAGTGCTTCCCAGAAGCTCGTGGGGCTGTTGCCAGAGGCAGGCTTTACTGGTGGTTTCTGTGGGAGCAGAGGGATGCTGGTGCAGGGAGCTTTTGAAAATCCACTTCTAAAATGCAGATGCTTTCTTTCATTAAAACCCACTTGAAGCCAAGCATGATCAACAAACACAAAACACTTTCACAGCTCAGACATGCTGTGGATTATGACTATTACTCTCTTTTTCCTGTGTAAAGCAGTTTGCCCCTTAGCCTGCGGAAGTGAAATTGACAGTTTCATTAAAGTCTTTGGTCTAATGTGATTAATTAGATAATTACTACTTGTGTATTAGGTAGACAAGGGAAACGTGTAAGGGCAGAGAAGTTGTGTAAGCAGAAAAACTGGTGACATTTTGATCCTTCTGTTAGCACTCTCCCTCCCTGGGAGCTGTTGAGAGCAGGTTAGACAGACAGGTCTCAGAAGTTGTTTACGTGTAGTTTGTCCTAGCATGGGGACAGAGAGACTAACACACTCCATGAAACCTTTCCAGCTTCCCTTTCTGTGACTAAATGATATGAAATTCTTAAGGCAAATTCTTCTGCTGATAGGTTACTGTGCTCAGTGATTTAGCGATGGTTGCTTGTTGAGTAAGCTGTCCTTCATGGTGCACACGGGCCAGCTTAGCTGCTGATGTGCCCCCTTGCTTAGTTTTTTATGCCTCAGCAGAATTGCCAACCTGTAAAATGTGTTTTTAAATATACCAGATTCTGGGCCCTGAAAGGGGAGGGAGCTGAAAGTTATGGCTACTGGAGGCTTCCTCTGAGCCTCTGGCTCCCCCGACTGGAGCTGGTGCAAGAGAAGGGGAAGGCATGATCGGGACCCATGGGCAGGAGTCAAGGTTGTCATGCAGTGATAAAGGCATCTACAGTATCTGCTTGCTCTTTGTTGATAATTTTAAGTCCTATCTCTTTATGTGTGGCTGTACAGTAAACTGTGCTGCTTTGTGGAAAAATTAAGTGTGTTTCCCCCCTTTAAAATCAAATTAATTAAACCATTGCAAGCAAGAGGGTGAATGCTTGGAAGGTAAAGGCTGACCATGCAGAAACCAGGTGGAAAGGAGTTTCAAGGGAAACTTACAGGGGTCTGAGCTCGTTTAAGTAGAGTAATGTAAAAATGTGGTTTAGTGCTAAGCCTAATTTAGCTTGCCTGCAGGCTGCTGTGTGCAAAAGTACTCTCAGCCTTCCTCCTCATCTCCAGATACAGATTCCCTCCCTCTCTGTGTGCTGCATCTGATGGTTTATGTGGCTATGTAATGAATCCAATCAGCCCTGTTATCCAACAGAAGACTCTCTGTTTGTTTGTTGTTTACTGCCCTGACAGATCAACAAGTTGAACCATGCATGCTGTGATGCTTGTCCAGCAGGCTTGTCCAGTGCAGTGGAGACAGCAGCAGAGCGCAGCCTGGGTTGAGAGGAGGAGGAAGAGGGAGGGAACCTAAGCAGCCTCTTCAGCATCAGCATATGCTTTATATCAGTTTGGTTGTAATGTGAAACTACACAAACTCAGTGTGTGCATGAGGCCCTTTAATCTTTGTGAATTCAGTTCCTGTACTTTCAGTGTAGGATTATCTTCTGCCCAGGATTGAGTCTCTGGGGCTGTTGCAGTGCACAAGTGCCACAGTCCATCCCAAATGACGTGACTTCACCTGGCAACCCCACAGGAGCTGAGCAAGTTGGAAAACTGAGTGGTTATTTGTTGAAGTGTGTACAACAGTGGAATTGTGCTATTTGATTGGCACACCAGTACTTTTATTTTAAAGTGTTCCATTTCTAAGTTTCTACTACATAGATTTGCCAATGCTCATTAATCCTTGGAGAGAAAGGACTAACTCCCAGCAAGAACTCAGTTTTACTTTATTCCATGTTTTTAACATTGCCTGTGCAATACTTTGCCAAATTCCAAAGAGTAGAAATAAAAATGGAACATTTTGGCCTTTTGGTGGCTGTTTAACAGCAGCAAAACAGTTTTCAGGCAATTAACAGATCTTCAGGCCCTTTGGACGCTCAGATATAGCTGTTTCTAGGTTGTTACATATCTAATTAATACAAATAGTAGTGGTAATACTCCTGCTGGTGTTCAGCTTTGGTCATGACTAGGCCTACAAGCCTGGTAACTGATCCTTTCAGAGTGTCTTTACACCCAGGTAAAATGTTTCTGGGCTTGGTAAGAATGTGGGAATTAATTGGCACAGGTAGTGTTCACTGCTGTACTGTAGCTTCAGGGAGTAACCTTGTACCACAGAGAAACTTTCTTTACAGTCATCTGAGGTTTTAAGAGCCTTATTATGAAATGTTACTCTAAGCAACTATGGTTGTAGGAGAAGTTGCAGCATAAAAATGCTATAAAATAAGCTTATTTTAATGGCTTACAGCTGTACTAGAAAAACTGTATAGTAAAAGAAAATAACTGTTTTGCTTTACTAGTTAACAAATCACACTTTGTATCACCAGAGAGGTATGTTGAGAGACTCTCTCTTTAATTCTCCTGAGGGTTGTACTTATACCTGAAGGAAGAAAGTTACGTGTGATGGAAAGAGGGTATTTTATTCCTTGTTTCTTCCATCATTGTAAAGCTGCGGTTGGAGCTGTGTTGGCATGTGTTCAGGAGTCTGTCTGTTTTCATCCCTTTGCAGTGCACTAATATCTCCCATCTGAAAGCCTGAAATGGAGGCTCAAGTTTTAAATCTTAAAAACTAAGGGTTTTATGATTTAGGATTTAATCCAGTGTGATTGTGATAACGTTGGCTTGGTGTGAGCCTAGATTTGGTAATGAATTGTGTGCACTTTGGTAATCCATGGCAATGAGGAGTAAAATACATTCTCTTAAGCCACTGCTGAGAGCTAAATAGCTGAGAATGGAAAGAGTGAAAAATGGCTGATGTGACTGTACAAGAGTGGCTGTACTTGAGCATGGGTCTGATACACTGTGGTGTTTCTCTTCACAGCACTTCCACTTCTCGCTCAGACCATTCTGCTCACACCAAATCTGCTTCCGCACTATCGTCTGACTCGGTCTCCACCTCAGCAGACAACTTCTCTCCAGATTTAAGGGTATGTATGTTTTGTCTTCAAAAAGAAATACATGTATGTATATATAGTGGCCTCCTTCAGAGGACATTTCTTGCTCCTGTTGAGTTTGGATATGATAAAATGATGCCAACTTCCAGGTTAATGCCAGATTTTATGTAGCCAAAAGCATGAAAACCAAACAGGTGAAGTTGACATTTAATCTCTACCATATTATTTCCTTCTTTATGAAGTTGCTTAGTCTTCAAAAACTGGACTCTGCAACCCACACTTTGTGATGAATTTTCAAAAGAACTCCATCTTCTTTTAAGTGCTTTAAGTGAGTGAAATCCTCAACCTGCCAGTTATATCTGAGGGTGGATTTTTTTCTGTTGTTTGTGTGTATGTATGAGAAATGTTCTCTGTTGAGAGTTTCTCCCTGTTTGTAAAAACTGAGTCCTTGAAGGTATCTTCTTTCAGAGGAAGATTGCTATCTCCAAGCTGATAAAAATAGTCTTCTATCACAATAAATTGCTGACAGAAAAGGGTCCAAACAAGGTTCTTTTAAGTCTGTTATTAGATTAGTTAATTACAAATTCAAAGTTCTAGTTCAGTGTGACAGGAGTTTTGAAAGCTATATGTTCATCTTATGAAACCAAAGGGTTTTGCTGGTATACCTTTGCTTTAAAAGAAGTCCCTGTGTATAAAACTGTTGGTATTGGTACATTTTAGTAATGGTTTTTAGCATATCTCACCTGTAGTTGAGCATCTTTAAACACAATAAAATTGCATGAAACCCTAAATGCAAAACAAATTCCTTTGACAACCATGATAATTTTTTTCATCCCATGGGTATTGTCTCAGGAGTCCATACCTAGTAACAGAAATCCACCTGTTCGTAAGTGGCAAGGACATGAATGTTTCTTTCTAAAGGCAGCATATTAGCTAATAGTAATCTAAGTTTTGAAAACTAATGAGTAGTGTATGTCTAATCTAATGGTAGTTTACACCTTTTGCCCCTGGATACAAAAAGTAATCTTGAGAACATGCCCAGGTAAAGAAGTTTTTGTAATATATCTGAAGTTTTTTCCCTTCCTCTGAAGTTGGGATGTTCAGTTACTCCAACAAATACAGGTTTTAGGCTGAGGCTAAGTGATTCACTGATAGAAATATACGTAAGTTTTCAAACATTGGTACAGCTGTAACTGTATAATATTATTAAAAAGTATTACACAGACTTATTTTTTATTTATTATGTTTTCATTTTTAACTGAAGTTCACCTAAGTGTTTCTTTTTCCAGTTTTGATGCACAACTCAACTGCCTTTTCACAGTCTTTGTGACACTTGGGGATAACCTTTAGAAATGAAGAATGAAGTAACATTTCTTTTCTAGAATCAGGATTGTCTTTCCTTCCTGATGGTTAAGTTGGCTCAGCATGTTTTCTTTGTAACCCTGATTACATCTTGTGACTCTTTCCCCTCTTTGTCACCTCCTCTGTGTGAATTGTAAGCTGTCTAGGTAGGGATTCCTGCTCTCCTGGGCTTGTCTGGTTCCCCATCCAACAGGGCCTCTGTACCCACTAGCAATCAAAGAACAAAGAACAGTGTCTACAGAGGAGTGTTCACTTAGCTACAGGGTAGATTTTTCAGGCAGAAGGTGCATATGTATTGTTCCCTGGAGCTCATGAGAAGCTCATTGCTTCCTTGCTGTGCCACAGTTCCTGGAACTTGCAGAGGGATTTGATTTCTTCACAGCCTGTGCTCCTTTGTTGTTGTTTCTGAGCAAACCAAAGTTCTGCCATGGTTGGAACAAATGCTGCTTCTCTTTCATTTTAAAGTAGTGTTTAAGGAGAGATGGTCAAGCATAGTATTACTTACTTATGAAGATAGACTGAGAGTTGGGGTTGTTCAGCCTGGAGAAGAGAAGGCTTTGAGGGGATCTTATAGCAGCTTTCCAGTACATAAAGGGGGATTATAAGATAGAAGGGGAGAAACTTTTTAGCTGGTCACATTGTAATAGGACAAGGGGGAATGGCTATAAGCTGAAGGAGGGGAAATTTAGACTGGAGATTAGAAGGAAGTTCTGTACTCAGAGGGTGGTTAGGCACTGGCACAGGTTGCCCAGAGAGGTTGTGGCTGCTCCATCCCTGGCAGTGTTCAAGGCCAGGCTGGATGCAGCCCTGGGTGAGCTGGTCTAGTGATTGGCATCCCTGCTCGGTGTGGGGAGGTTGGAACTAGATGATCTTTAGTGTCCCTTCCAACCTGCCCATTCTAGGATTCTATGATAAAGGCACTGCAGGCCAAGTATCAGCATGTGCTTCTACTGGCAAAATGCTTCTTGCTCTTACCCTGCGTCAGCTCTCTGGGGCTTGAATTGAGCATAAGCCTGCCCTGCTTCACCTAAAGCTTGCACTTGTAGAGGTGATGGGAGTGGCTGCAGTGCACTTGTGTGTAGGCATAAAGCTGGTTCTTGCCTTTACACTGAAGGGACTGCTTGTCAGTGGTAAGCAGATCTATGGCAAATGCATTCCTGTGGTCCTGTGTGTGTTAGGGTATAGGGAGAAGGGGCAGTGCCCACTAGTACAGGTTGACTTTATCTCTCCTGGAGGAATTAATCCATTAACCATCTCTCTTCATTCCTGAGAGTGTTTGATGCTGGAGAACAAGCCTGAGAGGTGGGGTGAAGATCTGTCCTGTACCTGTGAACATCTCTTGTGTTGGTATTGCTAGTGCAACTGCAGTCTCCAACAACCTGTGCTCTAACCAATTGGTGTCCATGCTTCTCCATTCCTGTTTGCTCTCCAGGCTTGTTCTTGGAGCCTAGTGCTAAGTCCTAAATGGAAGATTTATTATGAGTGGTGATCAGCTAACACTGATTTCTTTCAGGCCTTAAGAACAGATGTCCTCTCTCTGGGCTTATCATTCATGTCTAGTTTTCTCCAAAGTAAGAAATGTGACAGTTCAGTATTTTTAAAGACAGTCCTGTAAGAGAACTGATTGTTCTTACTCTTTTGTTTGATGGTTCTGAGACGTGTCCTCACCTTTGACACTGCAGATGTGGTAATACCACTGACTGATAGAGTGATGTGAGCATGTTCTCTGTTCTCACCCTTTCCTTACATGCCTGAGCATCTTAGGCAGCTTTGAATGGCACAAGACAGTGTGAACTCACAAGTCATAACAGGTACTGAGATTTGAGCTAACTGCCTTATTACTTCTGAGGACAAAAAGAAGTCCCACATTGTTCCTGGGAAAATAGAAGAGAATAAGCCCTGGAGTGGGAACTAATGCATTTTGTGGTAACTCTGTGGTATGGGAGACAAGTGCTACGTGATGTTCTCATAGGAAGGTGTTGCATCAGTTAGCTTTAAGAGGCTGAAAATAAGCTTTTCAAGGTTTTGAAGCAGATCTGCAAGTTATGGGATTGTGCTCTTGGTGTGTATTTAAATTTTCCCTGCTAGAATGAATTGCTACATGGATCCATCATCTCTCCTTATCTCTGTTTGGTCTCTGCCTCTGTGCATTGACTCAAATTTGGGAATTACATTTCTATGACAATGGAAAAATACTTTGTGATCGCTATAATTAACACTCTCTTTTTCTGTGGGGAATTTTTAAAGGAATAGTAGGTGTCCCTCAGGAGGAGGGAAGCAGGGGAAGGATCCACATCATTTCTTGCAGTCTGTGCCTGCAGTTTTCCTTAGGAAGGCAATTAACACTCTGTGTGTGTGCATGCATGTGTGTGATGAGGTAAATGAGACAACCACTGAGGATTCCTACTGAATGCATGTGCAGTACTTTTCCTAAATCTTTCTCCAAAGTATTTAATAACAACCTTTAGGCAGAGGCTTTTTTACATATATATTGAGCATTTCAGTATATGGAACTAAGATTAAATTGCCTTTTCACTATAATTTATAGAATTTTCACTTTATAAGCTAACTCTAAATAACTTTTGGCTACTTCATTTAGCTTCATAGGGGGAGAAAAAAGAATGTTCAAACCCAACAGAAAACCAACACAGCACTACTAGGTTCTCCCCCCCACCCCCTTCCTGATCTCAAATCTGAAGCCATTTAGAATTGATTTAGGGAATGCACTTTCGGAGGGAATTTTTAGCAAATACACTGCCATATGTTTTAACATAACTCATAGCTCAGGCAAGAACAGATTTGAAGTAGCTGGAAGTGAAAATGAACTGGGAATTCATAGGTGCTTTTTAGTTTCAGCTGAGATTTTAAGAACACCTTAGAGCCAACATTGCCAAGTGCTTGAGGTGCATAAATACCTTCTAGATCTGGGAACTTGGTGGTGAGATTTTTACTCCAAAATCCTATAGGTGGTATTTTCTCCTATGCCTATGGGCAGATATCTCTATGCATTTTATAGTACTTCTCTTAACTGTTCTTGATAATGCTATAGCTTTTATCAGTAGGGACTTTCATTTTGAGATAGCTGTTGATTTATAGGATAATGCTTGAAGTTTACTGTGTTCAAAGCTTTGGAGTAGCTTTCATAAAAAGGTTGGATCCTTTCCATCTGCAATTGAGCAGCAGTGGATACAGCCAGTGGAGCCTGTTGCCACTTCCCTTAAGATCAGTAACTTTGCCTGAAAATGAGTTAAGGTCCATTGCATTTGGGTTTGGATTGTACACAGTGAAAACCTGAACTAGAGGATGGAAACTCTTATGTCAAATTTCTTAAGTTGCTTTTTTGCTTCTAGTCCATTCTGTGGTCAGAGGAAAGCAGTACAGCAAACCTGCATGTCACTTGCTTAGTTGTGCAGCCTTCAGGTTGTTGTTCTTGATATGCTGTTTGTGACCACTAAACCATTCTCCCCTTGGAGAGCAACAGTAAGAGCCACAATTCCTGATGTTCCTGAGGTCCAGCAAAATATTGTACAAGCATATGTCCCATCTTTTATGATTGTTAGCTCCCTGCATAATAATTTTCTCCTTTACTCTACGAGGAATCAGTGGACATGCAGTGGGCTTATTTATGAGATACAAGAACATTACTGTAGTGTGGCCAGGGCTCAAAGGTTAGAGAAAAGAAGAAACAGAGTTTCATATGTAACCTTAATTTGCTATCCATTGTGTGTATGGTTGGAGAGTGTAGACAAGCCCATGTGGTTTATTTTATAAGATACATGACTGGTGCATGACAAAAGGTCTGTGATGGAGTTTTCTCCCTCCAAGACAGTAAATAGATGCCATAGTTGTCTCCTCAGGTTTCCTGGATGAAATCTGTTGAAGCAAGTCTGCATTCAAGCTAACCAACCACAATGCCTTTGCAGTCAGTGGAAAGAAACAGGTCACTGATGATTTTATTTATCTTGGCTTGAAGGAAATGCCCATGCCAGATGAGAATGTCATGTAGCTGAGCTAGAGAAGTCCTTGCTGCAGGATGTTGTGAACATTATTTGAGGAGCAGCAACTGATTTCTCAGAGTGGATCCTAGCTTTAGCTGTGCTTCACTAAAGGTGCAGTTTTGTTTTATTTGGAAACCTATTGTATTTCTCCTCTGGCTGTGAAGAGGTTTTAGTGTAATTTCTCCAGATGTAGACTTCTAAAATGGAGGTAAATCCTGTTCCTCAGGTGATGTTGGGCAGGATTAACCAAAATGCCAGTCACTGACTTTGCCACCTTTGTGTTACTTTATTCTAGCTTTAGTGCAAAGTGACTTAGACTAGTTTTATATAAAGCATGTATATTGTTAGTAGGAAAACATATTGAAGAAAGATGTGATTTCCACCCCCCACCCCTCCTTTGCTGTAAATCACTAAAAGTAGCCTCAGTGAGTGTTTCCATTGCTGTTTCCCTGCCAATGCAGGAAGTGTGTCAGGCTTTGCTTATGTGTAACACATGTTCAACAAGAGCTAGGTTTAGAGAGTGGCATAACTTCTTGACATTTAAGCACTCATTTTAGCAATGTTTTTTAGTTTTGTTTTTAAGGAACTCTTCAGTTAGTGAATGATGCTAGCTTGGAAGCACTAAATCATGAAAAAAACCTGCTGCCTAAGCATCTCCAAGGTAGCTGAAGACTCCCTCTCCTGCTAGTCAGCTCCATCCTTCACTCAATGATATATGGTGATAAGTATTCCTGTTTTGGACTGGCCCTTGACTCTTTGTGTGGGTCTTCTGTAAGAAGATTGGTTCATAGCAAATGCAATGATGTCTTCTGTGGGGTGAGCTTTCCTTCCCAGTGCACTGGACTGTGACTGCTATTAAATGACAGGCCATATTGCACAAGCCACCAGATGGTGAAGGTAATTGACTTGTGGTCACAAAAGACTTGGCTAGATGTGAACTGCTGATAGAGCAGTGAAATGAAATGAACACTATCTTTTTGCTGTCACTGTGTGGAGGCTTGACCATATGCATTTCTCTGCATCATCACATTGGGCTCAGTTATATTCTCAGAGGTGCACCTCACGTTTTTGTTGGGTCTACAGGAGTGCAGTTTTGTTGGGTCCAGGTAGAAGTAGTCCTTACTGATCTTGATGTAATACTTCCACAGGTCCCTTTGCACACAGGGATGAAATCAGGGCCAAAGCAAAGCAGAGTTGATGCTTTACATTATCAGAGGTGTCAAGCAGAGGGACTTAGAGAGTGGCAGAGGAGAAACAGGAAAAATCTTATGGGGAAAACCATTTTAACTGTCTCAGAATTGTGATTGTTGTCCTTATGAGCTGTGTGTGTATCGCTGTGGGAAATGGGCTTCCTTTCTTCTTTGGAGCTGGCAATGAACAAAGGCACAAAGGACTAGTTCTGGAGAATGAATGATGCTCTTGTCCCTAAGTGTGGTCACTTCAGGACAGCCTCATGAGTGACTGGAATTTAGACCCTGCCATTGCCATGTTTTTTGAGGACTCAGTTTCCATGACTGTAAATGCTCTACATTTCTTTCTAAACTGTCCTAAGAGCTGGAAAATCTTTGTCCCTTTTCTGCACCTCTCCCTTTCAAGGAAACAAAACCACAGACTAGCCAACCTCTGGGTTGCAAAATATTGATTTCATGCAAATTAGGTGGAGAGGAAAGCAAGATGCAGTCAGTTTTCTGTCTCCTTTGCATGGAAATAATACTCCCAAAGTGCTCATCTAGTTAAAGAGAGCAAAGACAGCAAGCGTTGCTAATGTTTCTTATATAGAGGTACCTGAAGGTTTGGCTATGAAGTATTCAAACATATATGCATTTTATGAATGTAGAGTGAAAGAATTCTCTGGAAGTGTTTATGATTGCCATCTATGAGGAATGGAAAACTACGAAGAATAAGCAAATGGCCCTCATACTTTCAGCTCTTCCTAATGGACTGCTGTATTTCTCCTAGCTACAAAGTGTAAGAATTCTCCTTTTGCTGACTAAAACTGGGTAAGAGGTGGCTTTTTCCCCCCTTTTTCTCCCCCTTATAGTTACAGTTTTGTAGATTGAGGCACAAATCAGACAGGAATGAACAAGCATGGTATTTAAAAGGATTTGTGACTGCATGCAGGACCTGCCAAGATTTGATTTTCTGTAGGTATTTTTGCATTGAATTAAACATCTTCATGTGTATGATTGTTTACTCAATGTAAGCATATAATGACTTGTATCTTGAATCCTTATCTCATGTATCACTAAACTCCAAAGTGAAATTCTTGATAGCAGAGAGGGTTTTCTGCTGTGGCTTACAGTTGGTAGAATTTCTAACTGTTTTCCTGTTACTTAAGACTGATGATACGAACTTCACTGAATTAGTTTAATGCTTTCTTTGCAAATTTTAATTTATTTCCCCCTACAATTCATTTGCTAAACAAAATTCAGTTAAACAAATAAACCAACCAACCAGAAGTCAGGCTCATGTGCTGTCTGAAGCAGCAGTGGAGAACAGAGCTGTTGTCATTCGAGATGTATGTGGAACCCTTGGCACTGAAGAAACTGAAGTATTAAAAATGTTGGACTTGTGTGAATAGATCTCTGCAACCTTCTGTGCCAGGGAGCATTGCTCTTTTGAGGCAATGATGACTTGCTGGGGGAGCTTAATGAGGGAATTGTCTGGGGCACGAAGCCATATGAACTTGAAGAGGCGAGCCTGCCGTGGCTGCATGAGTGGCCCTCAACAATGTGTCCTTTGAGCTTCTAAGCTTTGCCCTGCACTTCTGCAGTGGGAGCCCAGGAGATTCACCAGCCCAGACAGGCTGTTCTTCATTACTAGATACCCAGGTCTCAGTGGAGAAGTATATTCTGAAAAAACAAAGCAGAAAGCCTTAGGGGAACACTGCATGGTGGCTGCTTCCTCCCTTTAAATCACCTTGCTCTCTGTATTACTTTTTTTTTTTTAAGTGTACTAATCTTCAGGTTCTTTTTAAGGATTTTCAGGAGAGTGGTAAGTAAGCAAGTGTTTTCTGTTTTTTTTTCCCAAGCCTTTTTATACTTTATCAAAATATTTGTTGAAGGTAGAGATTGCAGTTTGTGATTTGGTTGTTTAGTTCTGTCAGAAGAGCATGTTAAAAGGCACTTGCAGTGTACATTGTTTGTGCTTGTTGTCTGTAGTGTAACAAATGGTCTGTTGCCAGACTATTTTACTGGTAACTCAAATGCCTCCTGTGTTGTTTTTTAAGCAAGCTAGGAAATCTTCTTTGGCTGAGTGCTCTCTTAGGAGCTGAAAGGACTTGATGTGGTCTTTGGATGGTATATTTGATTCTTTGGGTAATATTCTGAAATGATCCATGTGTCCATGGCGTTTTTGTCTTTTTCCCCTTTGAATTTTTAATATCCCAGAAGAGTAAGACACGAAAGTATTTCCCTGCAATTAATAACTCACTGGTCTGAGTGTCTCTAACATAGTTTTCCAACTCTTCTGGTCATAATACTCAGAAAACTTCCCATGCCTTGGTCGTGCAGAGATACTGCTATTCTTTCCCATAGTCATTCATCTGTGGTATTCTTAATGATTCAAAAAATAATCAAAGTTCATTTACTTGCTAAGTTTATTTATTAAAACTTGCTAATGTTTTATTGCATTTCCAGTAGGATAGATAGCACATAAATCTTCTCAAAGCACACTTGAAATAACCATAAATGACAACTGAAAAACCTCTCCAAAGCAGTGCAGTGTTTGCAGTCTCAGGAGGGTTTATCATGTAAGCATGGCTTCTGCTTTGCAATCCTTCTAACTGAGCTTTGTGAAGGCAGAAGCATCTAAGCAACAAAATGCTAGAAAAAAGTGCCCTTTTTTTTGTTGTAAGAAATGTTTAATTTGGAGAAGAAACCAATGCACATATTGGTGTCAGTTCTGCAGCTTGTGTCCATGTCAGCTGGTCAGAATTAGACCTCCCTTTTCTTTCTGAGGGGAATGGAAAGAGCTTTGGTATCTGTTTTGTTTCAGAGGTTATTACACTGTCATTGAGTTAATGATGCATCTTGATACACCTACCATGTGGCACTGTCCTTTGATTGACTTTCATTGCAACAGCCATGAAAGAGGAGGGGGGGGGAGGCAATTCAGGCAAGCAATAAGTGAACGTGGTCTGAGACCAGCTAAAAGCATTTGAGAGGAGAAAATCATTGGTTATCTAAGTGTACATGCTTTCCTCTTGATTTACAAAGAACATAAATTAAAAAACCTATGGAGTATGTAAAAATAATCCTATGGCTAAGCCTTTGCAGAAAGGCTGACTTCCCTCATGTGGTTGTGTAAGATAGCAGAAAGAAGCTAGCTGTGACCCCAAAGCTCCCTCTGGCAATTCAGCTAATAAGACCTGTCATACAAGCTTTAGAGTCGTGCCTGTTCTGATGAAGTTCATGCAGTGTTTGAATCTGAGCTGGCTCATACTCACCCTGCCTCTCTGCACAGAGTAAGTTTGGGCCTCTCTGTAAAGTACAGATTGTGACTGCTCAGTTATATTGAGATGTCCAGGGGATTGGGCACTGCTGCAGAGATGGGATCTGCATTGGAGTTACTTACCCTAGTTCTCTACCACTGGTGAGAGAAGCACTCATCCTAAAGGGAAATATCCTAGGTCTCCTGCTTTCTCCTGACTGAACAGAATGCCTAGCTTGACTAGCTCAGATGTAGCTCTCCAATTTGAGCAGTGTTCAGCAATGCACATGCCTTTCAGACCCTATGTTTAGGGTTAGAGTTCACCATATCTCTGTACCTCCCTGAGCTGGCTGTAGCAGGGAGATGAGCTACATGCATGAATTGTGCAGGGACATCAGCCAGGAGAGGGATTTTTGGAGCAGTATGCTGGCTGCTGTGCTTAGGAGTCAGAGTGAACCTGTGGTTGGAGAGGCTTGGCACAACTGCAGTACCCAGAATCACAGTATGAAGAGGTAAGGGGTGAGGCAGGGAGCCATGTTACCTTGTTAGCAGGATCTAAAACTCTTTCCCTGACCCCATACATGCAGGCAAAGGAGATGATCATTTTGTTGCTGAGATCTGGAGGCTGTCAACAATAGAGCATCAGGGTTTCCCTGCCTTTTGTGCTGTAGGTGGGAGAGCATGAGAGAGCTCTGCACCTTCAGCCAGGGATAAGTGGGCAGGAGCTAACACAAGGTGGGATTCTGGAGGAAGAGAAGCAGTTGTTAAATGTAGCAAGTGTGGGTTTGTTCTGCCAAGTCACTGCTTGAGCAGAGAACAAAGGTAGGTGGTGGCATGAAGTCCTCACACCCTCTCTGAGCTGAGGCAGGATTTGTGCTTAGATGCTAAGGTACTCCTATGCTCAGCATCCCAGAGAGCTGCTTTATCTAGAGGCAGAGGTGCTGATGGGTGGAATGGGTAGATGATGTTACTCAATAAAAGAAGACAGACAGAAAATGTAATTCTGATGTGTAACTAAACTTAATTCCCCAGAGATTCAGTTACCAAATATAATATTTTTATGGGGAAAAGATAACAAAGGCTTTGGCTTAGAGGCAAGGCAAATTAGTTTAACAATTTTCAGTGGCTGTATCAGACCATCTTAGTGGTTGTTGTGACAGATTGTGTGTGGCTGTTTGTCAACATGGTCCTATCCTAAGTAATGCTGATTCTGCCCTGCTCAGGCTTCGACCTTCATTGGATCTCTAAGCACTTTGTTTTTGTTCTCAGTGAACAATTAAAAAACCTAAGGCAGACAGAGGTAGAACATTTCAGTTGCAGATGTATTGTGACCTCAGTAGTGTTAATGCATCAGTAGCTAGCTGTCATTCTCCTGCAGCTAGGCTGACACAGTCATGTCCCTTTCTCCCCTACACACCTCCTTGCCTTAGCAGGGCTCTTAATTTACAGAGTGCTAAATCTGGACCCAGCAGTGTTGTTTTTAGTCTTGAAAATAGGCTAGTATTCAAAAAAAGATTTTTCTCACAGTTTAATGAGCCATTTTTGGGTTTGAGGGGGAAGAAGAGGATGTCAGTAAGATGGGTAGGGCTTTTCATGCCATTTCCTTAAGGCACATGAGAGGCAGAGGGTCCATCTATGATGTTAGCATACTACCAGAGCTGCATGTGCATTGTCCCATCCCATTCTTCCCCCTTGATCAGCTGCACATAAATTCCATTTCTTCAAATCCATTTTAAGGAGCTATTGGTGAGGTGTATTTCAGGAGGGTGCCTGCCATTCATTTCTTAGTTTCTGCCAGAACAGGTTGCAAGTGTTCATATTCCACCTAGGAGGCTCCTCCTTGAAGGTCTAGAGCTGAGCAGATGCAACACTGGCACACCAGGGAAGTGTTTGTCCTGCACTTCCTGACTGTATCTGTCTCAACCTCCTGGGAAGGATGACTCTTTTCCAGGGGTGATGTGCTTGCACCAGCTTTGAAATCATCCTGGAGGCAGTCTGCCTGTGCTACCTGAGGGAGGTTATGTGTCTGAGGTCAGTTGGGGGATGGTAGAAAGGAGCTAGAGTGTGAGGCAAGAGGGCAGAAAGTGTCAACCTTCAAGAGCCAGGAGGCCATCTGTCTGCTACCTTGTGTTGAAGTGAGTACAGGTTTGGATCACTAACCCTTTCCTCTGACTCTAGGAGTGCTGGTGGCTAGGAGGATGCCCATGAGGCAGCAATGTGCCCTTGTGGCCAAGAGGCCAATGGCATCCTAGGATGCATTAAGAGGAGCGTGGCCAGCAGAGCCAGAGAGGTTCTTCTCCCCTCTCCTCTGCCCTGGGGAGGCCTCCCCTGGAATCCTGTGTCCAGTTGTGGGCCCCTCAGCTCCAGAAGGATAGGGAGCTGCTGGAGAGAGTCCAGCACAGGGCCAGCAAGATCCTGCAAGGAGTGGAGCATGTGCCCTAGGAGGACAGGCTGAGAGAGCTGGGTCTCTTCAGCCTGGACAAGAGGAGACTGAGAGGAGACCTCATTAATACTTACAAATATGTTAAGGGTGAGTGTCAGGAGGAGAGAGCCAGGCTCTGCTCAGTGTTATCCAATGTTAGGACAAGAAGGAATAGGAGCAAGCTGGACCACAGGAGGTTTAGTATTAACCTAAGGAGAAACTTCTTTGCAGTGCAGGTGCCAGAGCACTGGAGCAGGCTGCCCAGGAGCCTGTGGAGTCTCCTTGTCTGGAGCCATTGCAGAGCTGCCTGGACACATTGCTGTGTGAGCTGGTCTAGGTGATCCTGCTCTGGCAGGGGGATTGGACTAGATGATCTTTCTAGGGCCATTCCAACCCCTAACATTCTGTGATACTGTAATTTCAGAGTGTGAGTGAGCAGATGGATTTTAGTAGACTTGGAAAAGCCAGTTTTTAAACCAAAAAAAGCTTTCAACCTTGTTTTTACAGAATAATATTTATGTGGAGGTCTTTGTTTTTAATACTGCTTGCCTCTTCCCTCCTCCTCTCCCCTATCTGCAGTATGTTGTTTAAAACTCACCTGACAGCTGCCCACCTAGTGATCATGGCAGCTGTTTGTCATACCAAATGCTCTCTGTGTGTCTTAACCTCATAGAGCTCAGTTTTCTGAATGTTTGCTGCTGGACATGCTCCCACTGACATCTGCAGGAGACCAGTGAGTCCAGCTGTTGACCAAAGTGATCCTTGCAGCAGCTGCTGCCTGTTTGGGGTCCAGACCTTCTCAAAGAAGTCCTAATTGTGTCCTGGATGCAGAGTGTAATTTTTACTCATGTCCTTCCAAGAGAAAAGGCCACAAAGATGACCAGCACTATTAGCTAGAAGCCTCCATCTCATTTGTCATAATCCAAATGTTCTCCTGCTAATTTCAAGGCTGTTACTCCAGTGCAAGAATTGACACACAGGGTTTGAGAGTGGGTCTGCATCACAGGTTTTGTCTGGGAGGCTGTCAGTCAGGGCACTGATGGCATGTGTGATCTTTGGCCAGCACAGCTGTGCTGACAAGAAGGCCTCAGCATAAACATCTGCTGGTTATACCAGCAAAACCTTGTTTTTACTGGTGTTGCTGACGTGGGGGAGGAGAAGCTTTTGTGCAAGTTCAGTGCTGCCACTGTGAGTTCTGTCTGTGGTGCCCTTCCTTTATCCATCCTGTAGACCCCAGGCCAGCTGCTCTGGCAGCCTCCCTGCTAAGAGCTAGCCCAAGTGTGTGCAGTTGTGAGGTTCCTGTTAGGAAGCCAGGACTGTGCTTACTTCTGGGGTTGGTTGGTTGGTTGTTTTTCAAGAGTTTTGAATGCATTTTTAAAATGTACATCTTTTTTCTCCAGAAGTCTTTGATCTTGTTAATCTTTTCATCTATACATTACTCTGTTGTGTGGAAACACTGGAATATGCTTTTATTGTGGCATGGGGTTTGCTTAGGCTTTGTTTTTATTTATTTTGTATAGTTTAGAGACTTTTTCTCCCCCAAGGCTCTCCCTCTGACTTGATCTTATATGAAAGTTGACCACAGACATGTCAGGTTCTAGAGTGCCACTTTAGGCCATGTCTTTGTAGAGATTTCCTGATATCATATTAAAGCAATTGTTCCTCTTTCCTCACATTAAGATAAAGCATTTTGGGTGAGTCTAAACATTCAGGTATGAGCAGACTTGAGCCTTTTCTGCCTGCTTCCACCAGGTGGGATGCAGGCCAACTTTGAACCCAAACTCTTGTGGTTGCTACAGCATGGGACAGAGTCTGGATTAATTTACTCAACCTAATAACACAGAGAGCAGGTAACTGGTATGCTGCTGTGCTTGTGGTCATTTGGCTGCTTTGAGGCATGGGCAATATGATTAAATCCATCTATGTTTGCCCACATAGCCTTAGGCTTATTCTTAGTCACCTATGCTTTTCTCTCCTAGTTCTTACCATAGCTTTAGACTTCAGGTTATGCTTTCATAGTTACAGTGTGCTTTCCTAAAATGTAACAAGTCACCAGCAGTTGTTGGACACTCACTGAAGACAATGATGTGACAAGGTGTCCCTTTTAACTTTCCTCAGTGTGAGCTAGAAATTGCTCTGCTTAATAGTTTATGGCATCACTTCAGCTGGAAAAGAAACCTCTCCCTTTGGTTCTGTGTGTAAATATGTGGACAGAGTTTAACTTGTGGTGATGGCCTGGGCAGGAGAAGGTTGGAGTATGAAAGGCAGTCACCTGGGAAGTGTGTTGCCAAAACAGAGCCTGCTTTGGACAGCTTCTCCCTTGCTGACATCCTTGCTCAAACACTCTGTGTGGCCCAGTGGTAGGCTCAAGGACTATGTGGAGGTCTTTCACATGCTTTGTGTTGACCTTTCAGAGGCTGAGACACTAGGCAGTACCTGAAGATCTTTGAGTATTTGTTGACTTTGATATTGTTGACCTGTTGTAGGCAAGTGTAAACTTCTTGGTTTGTGGAAACATGAAGAATTTCTTTTTCTACCTCTTATCTTTTGCCTAGGTCCTGAGGGAGACTAATAAATTGGCTGAAATGGAAGAGCCACCTTTGCTACCAGGAGAAACCATTAAAGACATGGGTATGTGAAGAGGAAATTCCTGATTGTTTGCTGACCAAATACAATATCCATAGCTCAAAATGTCTTGGTTGTCATCAGCAAATTGCTGATGTTTTGAGATCCATGATCAGATTGTTTCATTAATCAAGTTATTGTGCATCACATGAGCTGAAGTAACTCTGTGTCTCCTCTTAGCACGTAGCAAATACAAGGCCACTCAATGTGTCTTAGCATGAGTGATGAGGTAGGTAGTACACATTTACTTGTTTAACCTATTGCCTTCCTTTTAAAATAACATGGAAGAGTGCAACTTCAGTCCTAAGAATAGAAAACCCCAAACGCCAAACTGAAAATACCTCACCAGAAAATGCCACTTAATAACAAAACCAAACCAAACAAAAAAACTCAAGCAAAAAAACCCCCACCTCACTGCTCAGTCCTTTTCACTACTCCACAACTACACCATGGCTGTGACTGCCATCTAACTCACTCCACAGGCTCAGTTAGCTCTGAGAGCAAGCTCAGCAACATTTTGAAGGGTTGCTGGAGAGTTTGAGAGATCAGTTACCAATGTTTTATCAGTTGGCCACTGATGTGATGAGCCATGTAAGACTTGGTGGCTTTTGCAGTAGGACAGACAGCAGCTGCTTGGTCCAGCAAGAAGTTAAAGGTAGCAAAAAGGAAATCTTTATTATTCATCAGCAATAATGATTTCCTGTTAAGTGTCAAGAAAGACAAATGTAATTCTCTTTGTATTTTACAGGGAAGGAAAGAAAATTTTTTTCTGCTAGGCCAATAATCTAGGGTAGGATTGGCCTTTTAGAAGAGGAATTTTGTAAGCAGGGAATTAGTAAATCTTGGTTTCCAGTATCTTTCTCCCATATGGATTCTCTTATATCTACCAAAGACTGAGCTTAACAGACTTTCCCATGGTAGTAGCACTAATATAACATCTCTGTTAGAGCTGGCATCCATTCCCACAAAAAAGGAAGCACTTTAATGCCTTTGAGATCCTTATTTTTATCAGCTTGAGACTGCTGGAGTCATCCAGCAGTGGTTGGGTTAAGGTCAGACAAGCCATGTGTGTAGGTAGATGTGTACATGTGCAGTGGAATTAAGTAAAATTGTTTCCTTAGGAACCCAAGCTAATAAAATGCAAATGTGAAAGGTGATGTTGCTTACAAGCTGGCAAGGCTGGTGTTTGAGATCATGCCTGGGATTCCTTACCTGGAAAACATTTCTATAGCACCTTTCCACTTTACCCAGCAATCCTGTTCCTTTCAGATGTAAATGCACACTTCTCTTATTAGGAGGTTGTTTTTTTTTCCCACCCAACCATTTTGAAATTACATGGTGAATAATGGGAACTCTAGTGAAAAGCTAGACAGGCTGCCCTCACCCTTGTTATGCTTCATGAATCTGCTTTCAAATGTCTGTCAAACCAGTCTTTGAAAAGATTGATGATTGGCCCATAATGAAAGACTTGGTTTAATTAGAACTGGCCAGAAGAATGTTGTGTTTAATTGTCCTTCAAATAAAAGCATGTAAATGAAAATAAATAAATAATGACATTGTTAGCATGTGTATGTATGTGTATATTTCTTATTTATTTTTAACCAAAAATTCTGTGCTATGTATCTTGCTCTGAATTAGTCATTCCTTCTCCATATCCAAATCTTGAGAGCCAGTGAAGACTATGCAGAAGCAGAGCTGATCTGAGGATGGTTTAGTTACATGGGTTACCAGTGACCTGGAGTAAGACAGTCTCTCTTCCTCCATCCCTCCAGGCTAAATTTCATGGGATAGAGGCAGAAGAAATTCAGGTCCCCATCCTGACAGCCCAGTAGCTTCTCCCCTTGTGCATTGTGGCTCTCACCTGGATGGCAGGCGAGCTATTATCTGACTTACAGAGCCCTTGCAGAATAGATCCCCTAGGGTTTGTAAGCTTGAAGTTATTAAGATGGTGCAAGGAGTGGCAGCTCTGGTCAGTGGGTCTCCATCTGAAAGGCTCTCTCAGTGTTTGAGGGGTGTTGGTAGTAGTATAAGCTATTGCCATGGCAAAGCTAGCCAGCTGCTTCAGTGGAGAAGTGGTAGGTGACTGCTGGATGGCAGAGGGGGAAGGGAACCACTTCAGTGCTGCCACTTTTAATTGATGTAAAGCAGAGGGGCAGTTAGGGAAGGTGTCTGCTGTGGAAAACCAGCAGCACCTCTTGCCTTTTGCTGGAGCAAGTGAGAAATGTTGGAGGCCTTTCTAAGAAGGGGACTGTTTTGAGTCACCATCACTCAGGTGCAGAAATAATTGAACTGTTGCAGAGTAACTTGATCACTGACTTCAGACTTCAAATCNGCTTACAAGCTGGCAAGGCTGGTGTTTGAGATCATGCCTGGGATTCCTTACCTGGAAAACATTTCTATAGCACCTTTCCACTTTACCCAGCAATCCTGTTCCTTTCAGATGTAAATGCACACTTCTCTTATTAGGAGGTTGTTTTTTTTTCCCACCCAACCATTTTGAAATTACATGGTGAATAATGGGAACTCTAGTGAAAAGCTAGACAGGCTGCCCTCACCCTTGTTATGCTTCATGAATCTGCTTTCAAATGTCTGTCAAACCAGTCTTTGAAAAGATTGATGATTGGCCCATAATGAAAGACTTGGTTTAATTAGAACTGGCCAGAAGAATGTTGTGTTTAATTGTCCTTCAAATAAAAGCATGTAAATGAAAATAAATAAATAATGACATTGTTAGCATGTGTATGTATGTGTATATTTCTTATTTATTTTTAACCAAAAATTCTGTGCTATGTATCTTGCTCTGAATTAGTCATTCCTTCTCCATATCCAAATCTTGAGAGCCAGTGAAGACTATGCAGAAGCAGAGCTGATCTGAGGATGGTTTAGTTACATGGGTTACCAGTGACCTGGAGTAAGACAGTCTCTCTTCCTCCATCCCTCCAGGCTAAATTTCATGGGATAGAGGCAGAAGAAATTCAGGTCCCCATCCTGACAGCCCAGTAGCTTCTCCTCTTGTGCATTGTGGCTCTCACCTGGATGGCAGGCGAGCTATCATCTGACTTACAGAGCCCTTGCAGAATAGATCCCCTAGGGTTTGTAAGCTTGAAGTTATTAAGATGGTGCAAGGAGTGGCAGCTCTGGTCAGTGGGTCTCTCAGTATTTGAGGGGTGTTGGTAGTAGTATAAGCTATTGCCATGGCAAAGCTAGCCAGCTGCTTCAGTGGAGAAGTGGTAGGTGACTGCTGGATGGCAGAGGGGGAAGGGAACCACTTCAGTGCTGCTGCTTTTAATTGATGTAAAGCAGAGGGGCAGTTAGGGAAGGTGTCTGCTGTGGAAAACCAGCAGCACCTCTTGCCTTTTGCTGGAGCAAGTGAGAAATGTTGGAGGCCTTTCTAAGAAGGGGACTGTTTTGAGTCACCATCACTCAGGTGCAGAAATAATTGAACTGTTGCAGAGTAACTTGATCACTGACTTCAGACTTCAAATCACTGGCAGTTGGGTGCTATACAGATTTGTGGCTGCTGGGAATTGCTGTAACTCTGCTGGCTTTTACCATGAGGGCCTTCATTTTCAGGGCTGACTCTGTGGAGGGCTGTGCAGAAGGACCCAAGCATCCTAAAAGCCACATGTAGCAGAACTGCCTTCTCCTATCATTGGAGGCTCAAACCAGCTTGTGGACAGTGCTTAGCTTTTATTGTCAGCTTCAAATGTATGCATCCAGGCAGGAATCATCTCCTCATTTCATTCCTGGTGTTCTCAGCTGCTGGCAAGGCTTTGTTCGGAAAGAGTAAACAGTTTGCAGCCAAATGCTTTTCTTTTTTACAGGACTTGCAGTTCTGTGCAAATGTAGGATTCTAGGTGATGGTACTTGCCTGGAGTTCAGTTTATACCCAGACTCTTCTCCATAGAACTGAAACTTGCATGTCAGCTCTAAGCTAAAATCCAGATTAAGCTTGTTTTCACGTCATGATCTAAAAAGTAGAGCCCTCAGGTATTGCTGCTGTCATAATTTTACTCCTATAAATTAACCATGAAATTAACAACTGTTTTTTTCTTTATTTTTTTTAAGCTAAAGATGTTACTTACATCTGCCCCTTCACTGGAGCAATCAGAGGAACCCTAACTGTTACCAATTATAGACTGTATTTTAAAAGCATGGAACGGGTAAGCTTTTGATGAAACCTTCTGCTTTTGTTGGCTATTCAGTCTTTAGATCTAGATGTTCTTTGGGAGCAATTCTGTGTGAATCATAGCTATATGTTTGGGAATATAGGCATAAGGGAGCAGGAGCTGGGGATTTTTCCCCCCTCCCTTTTTTAAACTCACAAATTTCAACTGTCTACAGGACCCTCCTTTTGTCCTAGATGCATCTTTAGGTGTAATCAACAGAGTGGAGAAAATTGGAGGTGCTTCCAGTCGCGGTGAGAATTCCTATGGGCTGGAGATTGTATGCAAGGTAAACCTCTATCTGTTATACACTAGGGGAATTATAGAATCATTTGGGTTGGAAGGGACCTCTGGAGCTCATCTAGTCCAACCCCCCTGCAGTGGGCAGGGACATCCCCAACTAGAGCAGCTTGCCCAGAGCCCTGGCAAGCCTCACCTGCAATGCCTCCAGGGATGGGAACTCAACCACCTCCCTGGGCAACCTGGGCCAGTGTTCCACCACCCTCGTGGGGAGCAACTTCTTCCTAATATCAAATCTAAATCTACTCTTCTCCAATTTAAAACCATTGCCCCTTGTCCTTTCACTGCAGGCCTTTGCAAACAGGCCCTCTGCAGTCTTCTTCTACTGGAAAGTCACTAGTAGGTCCCCTAAGGAAGGGAAACTCAAAGTACAACACTGTATCAGTACTAGAAAGAGCATTGTGATGTGACCCTGTTAGGATGTCAGGCAGTGCTAGGACTAGAGGGAATGGATAGAAGCTTGAGGAGGGGAGATTTAGGTTGGATGTTAGGAAGAAGTTCTGCATGATGAGGGTGCTGAGCCACTGTGCCAGGTTGCCCAGAGAGGTGGTGGCAGCCCCAGCCCTGGCAGTGTTGCAGGCCAGGCTGGCTGGGGCTGTCAGCAAGCTGCTCTAGTGCCATGTGTCCCTGCCCATGGCAGGCACAGGGGTTGGAACTAGATCATCTTTAAGGTCCTTTCCAACCCTGACAGTTGTATGATTGCCCTCTTGTTTGCCTAGGATATTCGGAACCTGCGCTTTGCTCACAAGCCTGAGGGGAGAACGAGACGCTCCATCTTTGAGAACCTCATGAAATATGCTTTCCCAGTTTCAAATAATTTGGTAAGTCTTTTTGTTTTTTACACAAAGCCACAGAGTGGCAGTAAGCTGTTTGGTCAGTCTCATCTGCTTGATAGAATGTTCACATGGGGTGCATTTTGTTGCTGTTTTTTCAATCTGTTTGAGAATTAATTCTCTAGGAATTTAGATGATAAAGAAAACAGGAAGAGTTTACCACCATGGGGCTGGATTCCTTCATGCATGGAGAAGGCCTTACTGATAACATCCTTGTAAGAGAGGGAAAACATTCAAAGCACAGTGGCATCCATCTGAGATTTACAGCTAACAGTGACTGCACTGCCCCAAATTTTGAATGTGGTGAACACTGCAATTGTTGCTTCAAAGAGTGGTTGAAAGGATCTAGTTCTTAGTATGTAAGAGTGTTCTTGCCCATGTAGTCTCTGCTTTCTCAGGAAATCAATGAACTCCTTTTGTCCTTGAAGTACTAGGTAATAGACAGGCAAGATCAGGGCTGTAGAGGAAATACATCCTTGTACTAATTACCTGCTGCAGCAACCATCTGAATCTTTTTCATAAAGCCCTAACAGAAAAGTAGTGCAGTAGGAAAAAAGAAGGTATCAGTTGTGAGTCACAATTTGAGGTATCAAACATCCTTGAAATGGGCTGTGAATGGGCTCTTAATGGTAAATTTTCTTTGTTTCAGCCACTTTTTGCATTTGAGTACAAAGAGGTTTTCCCAGAAAATGGATGGAAGGTGTATGACCCCACTTGGGAGTACAGAAGACAGGTGGGTATTGTGCCATGTCCCTCCTCATCCTCTCTGCTCTTCAGAAGTCAGGCCCTGTGCATTAGGGATGTCATTAGAGCTCCCATGGAGCAGAGAATGATCCTGCTGGCAATGTGCTGGCTGGGTTAGGACACTGCTCTCCACACTGCAGTGCAGCTTTAGACACAGTAGCATCCACTAATGGAGATTCCTGAGGCTGCAGAGAACTGAATTTAGGTTTTGGTAGAAAACTTACTGCTCTGGCCTAGTCATCAGCCACTGCTGGCAGGGAGGAAAGGAGGAGAGTGCATTTTGCAGGCATCCCATTGTTGAGTTTCACACCTCACCTCTTGCTTGTATCAGTTCTAGTTCTTTCCATTTTTTCTTGTCTCAAAAAGGAACTTAGAAAGAAAAAGATTCAATGTTAAATGCCTTCACTTTCTTGGAGAATCAGCATAGGGATTGGCCTAGAGAGTGCTGTGAGCAACCATAGCTTGGAACAGAGTTGTGTCCAGAGTAGGCTTTGACTAATCAAAGGTATTCATGATCATCAAGTGGCAGGCTTTCAGTTTGGAATGCTGTGGTAAAAGCTTGAGTGGTCCTCCCAGGGGGGAAAGACAGGAATTTTGTTTTTTATAATGAAATCACTGTTGTCATAGAATTCTCAAGTAGAAGAAACAGCACAATTTGGTGATATGTTTGCTCTGGACACAGTAAACTTCTGTCTTATCCAGATCTGCCAGGATAAAACCAATTTTCCTTTGTAAAATGAAGGAATTTTAAGCCATATAATTTAAAGATTTATTTGGGACCTTTCCTTTAAAACCAAGCCAAACCAGACCTCTGTCCTAGCCTTGTTGTTCATCTGATTCCTGGCATCCAAACCTAAGGATCCTTTTTTTTTTTTTAGCTCTAATCTTCTAAAATCTAGGCATGCCTTCTATATTGGTTCTGTAGGCTTGTCCTTAACAGATGGGGAGAGAGTGTTTCACTGTTGGGGGTGATTTGTTCCCTCCTAAAATAGCTGCCTAAGATAGATTGCTGGCTTTTGGGCTGCTAATTGAAAGTGAGATGTATCTTACCTCCTCTGTCTTCGTTGCAAAAAAGTCTATGTTTGGCAATGAGATACCACAATCTAAAATCCTACTAGAGACACACTCCAATCATTTGTAATCAATGACACTCATTGAATCTAAGGTTGACTTTGACTAATAAGACCAGATAATGCAACAATTGCTGCTTTGTTTAGAATGTACCTCTTTCTTAGTAGTTATTTTAAGGAAAGATCTGTTCAGAAAGAAGGATCTGCAGCCCAAGCTGTACATACAGCAAGTCTTTATAGGACTGAGAACTTTGGAGAAAAGACTAAAGAGTATCTGTGCTATCAAAATAATCTCCATTGAAAGGCACAGCATTCACTTAGCCAAGCTTCAGCTGAAACCAATGAAATACCTGGAAAGAAGGAAGAGTGACCCTTGAGAATTTGGAGGTAAATTATACAAATTTCTTANGCCAGGATGCCCTTGGCCTTCTTGTCCCCCTGGGCACACTGCTGGCTCCTGTTCAGCTGTCACTCAGCACCCCTAGGTCCCTGTGTGCCTGGCAGCTCTGCAGCCACTGCTCCCCAAGCCTAGAGCACTGCTGGGGGTTGCTATGGCCAAGGGGCAGCACCTGGCATTTGGCCTTAGTGAACTTCATGCCATTGGCCTTGGCCCAGCAATCCAGCCTATCCAGATCCCTCTGGAAAGCCTCCCTTCCCTCAAGCAGATCCACACTGCCACCCAGCTTGGTGTCATCTGCAAACTTGCTAAGGCTGCATGTAATCCTTACATGCCTGTTTTTAGAAGCCAAGCCTTTCTGTCCACATTAGTTGTTATGTTGTGATTGGGCAGGAGCTTGGTTGCACGGTGAAAGGATTCATATAGTTACATGCATGTGATTTGCAGCTCTTGATGGGCTTTCTCTAAAGAAAATGAGACTCTGGGCTATGATGTCTTTGTTTCTGGCCACGAGGTAGCACTGCTGTGTGTAAAGCATGTCATAGTCGAGACATTGCTGCAACATCCATCTTTTGTTATGACCTCTTTTGGTATTATTTTTGAGCAGACAGGAAAAACTTAGCCTGACTGCTTTTATGTCAAGAAACCAATCTAATGTCCATAATGCTGAAGCTCCCACTCATTTGTTTAGATTGGTAACTGCAGAAGTGAATCCAAACAAGGATTCTTTTCAGCCTTGGCCTACCTGAATTTTACCCATGATAGGCCACAGTAATTCCCATTCCAGGTCACGCAACACATCTGTTCCAGAAGTGATCAACACCAGCTGCTGAAGGAGAGGCAAACTGTTCTGTAGGAGATGTTTATGTTGTGATCTGGCCAGGAGGAGAATTTCATCCCTTTCTTTAGAAAGATTTAGGTCCTGCAGCATGAAGCTTTATGTCCTCTCCAAAACTTTTAGGTATTTCAATCTGTTTATTTAATTTCAACGTTTGTAACTATGGATGTTCAGTTTATCTGTGTGAATGTCTTAGCCTTTTTTCTGAATCCAACCAGGTTCTGTTAAAGCAATAACAAATACTGCAGTAAATTGGGATTATGTCCTGAAATGGCAGCAGGGAGTCATTAACAGTGAAACAAAACTGGCATCCTCAAATCAGATAATGGGGTCACCTGTCTCTGACTGCATGAATTGTGATCAGAAATAGAAAAGCAGGACATATGTGCTCTCTGCAGGACTTTTTGGATTTGATTTAAAATCTCTTAGAGAAGAGCTGGCCTAGGGCATAAGGCACTGAGCAGTACAGCCAGGCATTGACATGCTATTTCTTAGGCTAGGCCACTCATTTCTCTGACAGTGCAGGGACACAGAGAGAAGGAGCAGAGCAGAAGTAGAAGCCAGCTACCAGGCATCCAGTAAAGACTTTCAGAGTAGAATCCATGGTAGGATCTATGTCTGTGCTGGTAGACATGGCATGTTTGCACGTAGTATGATTTATTTATTAGAATTTTTTAGATTAATATACATGCATTGATATGAGAGAGATTGTAGAAAGTAGTAAAGATTCAGTAAACCTCTGACTTCTTTGTCAACATTGTTGGGGAAAGTTGGAAATGTGTAACTTACTCAAAATCTGCGATTGTGTGAAACTGTAGGGAGTAATAAACAACCTGTAGAGAACAAAAGGAACTCAGAGAGGTTTGGTGTTTAGTCAGTAAATGGAATCACATGTGGCAAATGAAATCTAAAACTGAAATCGCTCCCTGATTTTTATTATGCACAAACTGGCAGAGTATAAAACAGAACTGCAAAGTGACTAAGACTCAGTTGAAACCAAAACGCCTTGAGATGCCTTTGGAGTAACTTAAAGCTTTCATTTTCTTTAACAAGGTGGGGAAGCATTTGGAAAATATTAGAAGGGATTGTGAAGCTGGAAATGTGTGATGTTTCCCTACAGAAGTGATGCTCTGGTTGTATGTCCCAGGGAGCCACAGCATAGGGCTGTGGTTGCTGCTTTCAGAGAGAACATCAATAATTCAGAAGAGGAGCTGACCTGTTTTGAGGATAAAAGAAGTGTCCAGCATTAGTATAGAAGCAGAGTGGGAAAGGTGGAGCATAACAATAGTATGCTGCAGAGGGTTGTTGGGTATAATTTAGGGAGTAAAATGAGACTAGAACTGTTAAATGTCCCATGGTTTAACTAACGTCCTGCTTCTGCTAGGTATGTCTCCATTGCAAAATGGACCTCAGCTCTCTTGTGCTGAGTGCACACAGTGTGAACTGAATACAGAGCAGAGGGACCAACCTGGCTCTGGCAGCTGTGTCCTCTTGGCATAGGGATATGCCTGAACTAATGTGCTCAGTCTTTTGCTATCTCTTGGCTCAAACCAAGTTGGAGAGGCACTGCTGGTGTGTAACTCAGGACCCTCTCTGCCTTACCCATTGCAGCTCCAGGTGTACCTGCATGGCTAAACTCAGAAGTGGGCTACTGGATCCTGTAGAGAGATGTGACTGTATGTTATTCCAGCAAGGAATTTTTTTTCCTGTCAATGAAAGATTCTTATGTGCTTAACATGTGCTTTGCAAGGTGGTCATTTCAGTGCCATGCTGGTGTGTCTTCAGCAGATGAAGAAATTTCATCTTGTACAAAAAAGATGTCAAGTGATAACTGAGCACAGGTCATTAAAGTAAGGCATGAAAGACTATCCAGGGGAAAACTGAGTCCAGTTTGTGTGTGATGATGATGCAAAGGCTGTGCCTCTGTAGTGAGATGCTACAGTCTGCAAGAGTGTTCCCAAGCACTGCAGCACCTTCCTTGCAAGTTCCAGGCAGAGGTGCAGTTCAGGCTGTTACCATTCCTCTGAGTGAGTGTGTTTGCCCATCTTTAGCCATGCATGAAGATACTCTTCCAGCAAGATGTATGCAGACTGAGAGTACAAAGCAATTAGTTACTGGCTAAGAAATAAAAAAGATAGCTGAGGTTTAACTAGGGAGTGGGCTGAACATTAGTACTCACCACCTCAGAGAAGGCATCTGAAGAGACTTCCATGGCCAGGCAGGCACCAGTGAGAGGAGAAGGATCAGTTTGTGCCCCTCCCTGTGCCATCTTCCAGCAGTACTACCAACACCAGCACACAGCTGAGCCAGCTGTGGGTGCTCACCCAGGGACTGCCTACTGAACTTGCAGATTTTTCTTTCAGCTTTCATACTGTTTCATGATGTTGTTTTCTCTCCTGAAACCCTGAGCTACCAGTAATCCCTATCTCAACAATCCTCTTCCTCTGTCTGCAGTTTTATGTTTCTTGCCTTTCTCTAGGTTCTCCCACAACTCTTTGGTGTGGCTTTGCAGTGTCCTTGCTACTCTGAGCTGTGGTTGTGCAGCTGGACTGTATCAGAGCTGGCACCTGAAAAAGCAGTGAAGCCCTTACAGAGTAGAGAAGAGAGAGCTTCAGGCAGTGCCAAAACCAGCTTTCCTTTAGGGTTTTGGAGTACTTGTGGTCCTGGCAGCTCTGCTGATTCCTTGTAGTAACATTTCCTTCCCAGGGTGAGCCCCAGGACCAAGAGTGGTTCACAAGCAGGGTGTGACAGGCACTAGGCAGAAGATCTGTGCTCTTCTCCTTGCATGGCCTCTTCTGACAGCAGGACTCATTGCTCTCATGGGCAACCAGCTGCAGTCTGTGTGGGGCAACCAGCATTACCACAGCTCATCTGACTTGTGTTTTAGATTTCTTGTGGGAGCCATGACAGTGGTAATCAGTGCCCCATCACCCTCCTTAAAATACTGTTTATGAGAACAGAAGTATGTATTGTTTTGAGAGCTCATGTTCCTCTAAAACAGAGTCTGTGCTTAACAGTCTGGCCATGTTCACTGTACTGGATGTCTTGCCCAGAGAGATGCTTTGTGTGGCTGCTCACCCCTGCTGCAGCAAGTGTCTGTTTAAATCTCTCCTTGCAGGCACACAGTAGCAACCACACCATTTTGATCTGGTAACTCCCAGCATCAGCCAAACCAGGTCTGCTGGTTGTTAGGATCATCCTCATTGTGCTTTGGGTGTTGTCTGGGAAGCTGTTGATTTGCTTCCCCATCTGGGCACACTGAGCATTATGGATATGCATAGATTCCCTGTTCTCCCAGCCCAAGTAAGGCTAGTACAACCAGAGAGCTTAGTCTGAGAGGGACATAGGAGATGCACACCAGTGTCCAGATCACATACAGCCATGCAGTCAAGAATATACGTTTATTAGGTTTTTGGTGTGTTTTAGGGATTGCACAACTGTGCCACAAACTCTGAACAAGGACCAAAGCAGATTGATTTTTAGGGAGTGTTTTACTGCCTCTTCTGCCTTCTGTCTTCCCCTCCACCCTGTCTGGCAACTCCACTTTCCATCCCCAGTTTCCACTCACCATGTTTGAGCTAAGTGCCAAGAGAGAATCACAGTATGTCAGGCAGGGGTTGGAAGGGCCCTAGAAAGATCATCTAGTGCAACCCCCCTGCCAGAGCAGGATCACCTAGACCAGCTCACACAGCAATGTGTCCAGGCAGCTCTGCAATGGCTCCAGACAAGGAGACTCCACAGCCTCCTGGGCAGCCTGGGCCAGTGCTCTGGCACCTGCACTGGAAAGAAGTTCCTCCTCAGGTTAATACTAAACCTCCTGTGGTCCATTCCATGTACTCCCATTCCCTCTTGTCCTTACATTGGATGCCATTGAGCAGAGCCTGGCTCTCTCCTCCTGACACTCACCCTTCACATATTTCTAAGCATTGCTGAGGTCTCCTCTCAGTCTCCTCTTGTCCAGGCTGAAGAGACCCAGCTCTCTCAGCCTGTCCTCCTAGGGCACATGCTCCACTCCTTTCAGGATCTTGCTGGCCCTGTGCTGGACTCTCTCCAGCAGCTCCCTATCCTTCTGGAGCTGAGGGGCCCACAACTGGACACAGCATTCCAGGGGAGGCCTCCCCAGGGCACAGGAGAGGGGAGAAGAACCTCTCTGGCTCTGCTGGCCACGCTCCTCTTAATGCATCCTAGGATGCCATTGGCCTCTTGGCCACAAGGGCACATTGCTGCCTCATGGGCATCCTCCTAGCCACCAGCACTCCTAGAGCTTTTTCCCCAGGGCTGTTCTCCAACAGATCAGTTCCCAGTCTGTACTGATCCATGGGCTTGTTCTTTCCCAGATGCAGTACTTTACACTTCCCCTTGTTAAATTACATTCAGTTTGTCCCTGCCCATCTCTCTAGCCTGTCAGATGTGAGGACTGTCAGTCACCCATTCTGTCCTGCCCCTGGCTCTTCTATAAGCATCATGATGAGACCAGGAGATACATTAAAGATGCTCTCAGGGGGATTAGCTGGGTTGCCACATCTGTAGCCCCCACAGTTCCTTTGCCATTGGATGGACTTCCCTGCAGTCTGGTTTTTGGTGACTTAAGCAAAACGTTGACTGCTCTGGGAAGAGGCATGAAATGCAAGTTACTAAGATAATGCAGTCCCAGGTTCCAGCCTAAATGTCCTTTGTTAACAAAAGTTGCCTTGAATTTCAGGTCTGTGCTGAAGTCTCCGAGCAACTTATTTGCTAATCTGCTCTTGTTTCCTCTTTAGGGAATTCCAAATGAAAGCTGGAGGTTGACCAAGATTAATGAGCACTATGAGCTGTGTGATACATACCCTGCCATTCTAGCTGTGCCTGTAAGCATTCCTGATGAAGAATTAAAGAGGGTAGCATCTTTCAGATCAAGAGGACGCATACCAGTGAGTGTGACAAAAGAAGCCACTTTGATGTGGTTTTGTTACATGCTTTTGGGCCCAGATCAGGCTGAGTGGATTCCAGGGAGCAAATAAATGGTCAATAGATAATACAAGTGACAGCAACATGTTTGAGGAGTTAGAAAGCAACATTATCTGCAGGAACTACTGTTGTGAAAGAGGTGTAGACTAAACCAAAATGAGAAGATAAGAGAACTTAGCAAAACCCAGACCAAATCTCAGTTCAGTTCCTGGCAAATGCAGAGCAGCCCTGTGTGGTTGTTTACACGCATCTGGCCTTCTCTGACTTGCAGGATAGAGGAATACTTCAGTGATACACTTGAAGAAAATACTTCTTAAATGAAATAAATTAAACAAAAACACTTTGTCACAATTATTATTTCAGCTGTTAGACAAAATGTGCTGGTTTACTTCTCAGTTCTAGAGAAAAATTAAATCTGTTCCTAAAGTGCTTAACTCTCATATGCTGTAACATAGAGTAAGACATAATCCAATGACTGCAGAGTGAGAAAGTGTGTTTGTGACTCACACAACAGCAAGGAAAGTGTCTGCATCATATTTGAAAGTGAGACTTAAACCTATTCAGTCACCTCTTATGGGGCAAACTTTGGGAACATCACCAGAATGAGTGAGTAAGGACAGAAGAATTCTTTCTTTCATTCAGTGGTGATTTAATAGAATCCAGCCTTCTGGAGCCAGTTAATACATGGCAGGGTCCCAGAGCAAGCCATTACAGGTAAAAAACTTGACTAGTTTAATGAATCTCATTTTTCCTTCATTTCCTTCTCCCTTGTTTTCAAAGGTGTTGTCGTGGATTCACCCAGAAAGTCAAGCAACCATCACTCGTTGTAGTCAGCCCATGGTGGGAGTAAGTGGCAAACGAAGCAAGGAAGATGAAAAGTACCTTCAGGCCATCATGGATTCTAATGCTCAGTCACATAAAATCTTCATATTTGATGCAAGGCCTAGTGTGAATGCTGTAGCCAATAAGGTCAGCTGCTTTTTCCTATGTCTAAAGCTGGGAATGTAATAATGTAGAGCATGTTTCTCATGACCATTTCAAATGATTCCTGAGGATCAAGAAGGGTTTTCCACTCTGAAAGGAATCATATGCCATGGTCTGATTCTCTAGATGGACTTTTACACCTGCACTGGTATCTGTCAGATATCAGTGTTATTACTGAAGATCTATTTGGAATTTATCTACAATGGGAAATGAGATTGGAAGGGGGGAAAAAGAATCCAAGTATTGTGTATCACTTTACATGATAGAAAGGCTGCTTCCTCCAACAGTACCAAAACTTGTTGGGGATTGTGTCAAGGGCTTTACACAAGTCCACACAGGTGACATCCATAGTTCTTCCCTATGCCCTAGGAGGACAGGCTGAGAGAGCTGGGTCTCTTCAGCCTGGACAAGAGGAGACTGAGAGGAGACCTCAGGAATGGTTAGAAATATGTTAAGGGTGAGTGTGAGGAGGAGAGAGCCAGGCTCTTCTTTACTCTGCTCTGGTGAGACCTCCTCTGCAATACTGGGTCCAGTTCTGGAGCCCTCAACACAGAAAGGCCATGGAGCTGATGGAGCAGGTGCAGAGGAGGCCACGAGAATGCTCAGGGGCTGGAACACCTCTNCTAGGTGAACCTGCTCTGGCAGGGGGGTTGCACTAGATGATCTTTCTAGGGCCCTGCTAACCCCTAACATTCTGTGATTCTTCCCATGTCCACTGATGTAGTTAGTCCATCACAGAATGCTGCTGGGTTGGTCAGGCAGGACTTGCCCTTGGTGAAGCTATGCTGGCTGTCTTGAATCACCTCCCTGTCCTCCTTGTGCCTTAGCATAGCTTCTAGGAGGATCTGTTCCATGATCTTCCCAGGCACAGAGGTGAGGCTGACAGGTTGGTAGTTCCCAGGGACCTCCTTTCTATCCTTTTGAAACCCCTGTCTCATGCTGTCACTCTGAGCCTTGTTTTAGTGGTACAACTGCTTGGATGCACTAAAGCAGATTTTTTTTTTTTTAATNCACTAAAGCAGATTTTTTTTTTTTAATTTTCTTTTTTATTTTAAACCTGCCTTTCCCACCACTTAAGGAAAGCAATTAGTGTGTGGAACATGCTCCTCTCTAAGAGTATGGTAAATCTATAAGTGACAGAATAGTGAATCTAATGAGCTAGCAGCTTGAATGGGGATAAATGATAATTACAGAGAAAAAGGTTTGTAATGTGATATTCTTTGGTAAAAATTTTAGCATTCATTATCTGTTGCAAGAAAGAGACACAAAATATGTGTATGTTTGTTCCCAATTATAAGATAAATCCAGTGTTTTCTGCCTGGTTTAGACAGCACAGTCACTGTGCTATTTTGTCAGCTGGTATTTGCTCTGGACAAAGGATAGGGATCAAGTACATTTTTGCTTACTGATTTGTATGTGGCTTTTGTTCTTCAGGCTAAAGGAGGTGGCTACGAGAGCGAGGATGCTTATCAGAATGCAGAATTAGTGTTCCTGGACATTCACAATATCCATGTTATGAGAGAGTCACTGAGAAAACTAAAGGAAATTGTGTATCCTAATATTGAGGAGACTCACTGGCTCTCTAATTTAGAGTCAACTCACTGGCTAGAGCATATCAAGGTATGTGCATCCACTGGATGAGACTGAGCAACCACAAGTCCTCCCCAGCCTCTTCACTGGGAAATGTATCCAGAGCTAGAGCTTCAATTCATGACAGATTTAGATTCTTACAATGTTCAGGTTATAAACAACTAAACCCAGAGTTTCATGGAATGGGGAGTTTTGAGGAGATGGGAAGAGGGACAAGAGAGGGAGTTGAAATACTGAAAAGGGGTGTTTTGGTAGTGGAGTGTGTTGCTGGGTAATGTGTAATTCTGAAAGCTCTCATTAGAGCACTGGAGTCCCACAGTTTCCAAGCTCTTGACTCAGGGATCCTTGACATCCTGGCATTACTGGCTGGTCCAGACAAGGAAATGTTGGGAATTTGTGCCCTGTCAGCCTTTTGGGAATCCAAGCAGAGTCAGAAGGAGTGGGGGCAAAATGCTTCAGCTTCTACAGATGCTGGTTTTCAAAGTGAGCTCTTCCTCTCCTAAAAATGTCCAGCTTCCATGATCCCAGTATCCCAGTATGTCAGGGGTTGGAAGGGCCCTAGAAAGATCATCTAGTGCAACCCCCCTGCCAGAGCAGGATCACCTAGACCAGCTCACACAGCAATGTACTGATAAATGGGGTTGTTCTTTCCCAGATTATCAACCTGCTAGTGCAGACAGGGCCAAATCTGCTTCTGGGGCACCTGTGAGGTGATGCCCGTTTGGTGTTAGTGTTCAGACACAGAATGCTTCTGTGTTTAAATCCTGATCTGTCCAAGGACTGAGCTTAATGCAAGAGCTCTTCTAGAGCTGGGCCTGCACTACATTTAGATGCACTGTCATCTTGCTGGAACAAAAAATGAGCTCACCAATTTGCTGTCCTAGTTACAGAGTAGTTGGAACTGATTTGCCATTCTCCTTGAGGCAGACAGAGCCCTTGGTTTGTCCTGAGTTGTCACTAGCCATTTTTCATTTAGAGTTTCTATTCCAAAGAGATGTTGTAACTTTTTGTTTTTTGGTTTTCCTCCTCCCAGCTCATTCTTGCTGGAGCCCTTCGGATTGCTGACAAGGTGGAGTCGGGGAAGACATCTGTGGTTGTCCACTGCAGTGATGGCTGGGACAGGACAGCCCAGCTCACCTCTCTCTCTCTGCTCATGTTAGACAGCTACTACCGAACTATCAGGGGCTTTGAAGTGCTAGTGGAGAAGGAGTGGCTGAGCTTTGGCCACAGATTTCAGCTGGTGAGTCACTAGCCTTGGAAGGCACTGAACAGAAAGTTATTGTCTACATTGAAGGATTTCAAAGGAGTTTAGCCTTTCCTGTGAGAAGTCTCCCAGCTAAGCTTGCAGAAGAAAGGTGAATCCTGCTTGGTATTGTTTCCTGCCTATAATCCCAGTCATCTTTTAACATCCTTGATGACAGTATTGGTTAGATATGAGGAACAGGTAGTATTAAATCTCTCAGGTGCCTCACTGATATGTCATGTTCCCATGCTTAGGCTTAAAGCATCAGTGTGCTTTGTTTTCAGAACAGGCATTTCTGCTGGGACTTGACAGAGAACACTGAGGTATTTTTTTTTGGCTTTTATTTCCAGTTAGTCCATTTTCTGAGACCACTTGAACACCATAATCTAACAACTGCCTTGGTATTGCAGAGCCTGGGGAATTTGGTTATGGTCTTGACACCTCACATTCTCTTCTTGGGGAGGCTTTTGATTTTTTAGGTAAAAGATCAGCAGTTTGAGACTGAACCAAGAGTATATCATGGTTGTGTCCTTAGAGTTGGCAGAGATGCAGCTTTGTGGACTTGTGGCACAGCAGTTTGTTATGGTCTGCACTGATGGGAACTGAGAGCCTTTTAGCAGCTTACTTTCAGTGTTTGTTCCCATTGTGTTTTCCTTGTAGCTGTTCTCTTGTGGTGTTTGATTTTGGCAAAGGCTAGAACAAGGTCTGTTTACAGCACGTGACAGTGGGTTGCAGAGTCGAATGCTCTGAGGAGGATGGAGAAACTGAGGCACTAAGCAACTGAGGTTCTGCTGCAGCAAAATTGTTATCTAGTGTTTGAACAATGAGTATTTTAGCTTCCCTGTCTATATAAAGAAGATAATGACACTGATATCCTTTGGTGAGGGAAGAAGAGTATTACAGAAGAGGCAGGGATCTCAGTTACTTGCATGTTCTTGTTCTGACTTTGTGCAGTACTTAGAGCTCCTGGGTAATATATAACCACTAATGTACTCTACTAGTTCTAAGGAATCAGGCCACACGTGTCTTGGCCACACAGCATGGTCAGGGTTGGAGGCCTCCTTCTGGGGATACTTTGATCAGTGCCTGTCTTGAGGTGGCAGGAGATGGGCTGGGTTAGTGTTTGTCCAAGGCCTGGCAGCTGGCAGGTGTTGTGTGACGGTTACCGCCGCATGCCGTGCCTGGAGGTAGCGCTTACATCTAGCGCACTCTACTACTGAAGTAGCCAGCGTGACAGCTGCAGCTGAAGCAAAAAGCATTCTCCTTTTTTTTTTTTCCTTCTGAACTTCAGCTATTAACTGAAATCAGTGCCAGCACAGCATCTGGAGCCTCTGCTCCAACAACTCTTGTTTTAATTTAGCATGAAAATATCCCCATAAAGAAATTTCACTTCAGAGATGGAGTAGCTGCCCTTTACTCCTTTACCCCCTGATATGGACAAAGCAAAATCAAGATTCATTTGAACCTTCTTAAAGCTGTTGGTAAAGGCTTGGGTGACTGAGAGGAGACCCCAGCAGTTTCCCCATGAAGCACTGTGTGACTCGTGTTCTTTGTCCTGCTGTGTTTCAGAGAGTTGGCCACGGAGATAAGAACCACGCAGATGCAGATCGCTCTCCTGTCTTCCTCCAGTTCATCGACTGTGTCTGGCAAATGACAAGACAGGTAAATTGTTGGGTGGCACACAGGTCCCCAAAGCCAGTGGTACAGTGTCTGCCCACAGGAATAATTGCCAAGCTGACCTGCACAGGCTCTCTCCTTTCTGGCCTTCTACTTTCTTTGACTCTGGCAACAAGTTTCCTGGGAGCCTTTAGCACAGGAAGGCCACAATGTCAGCTTGCATCAGAAAAGCTAGTTAATGGGTGCTGCTTGCCTACATGCTGCTATACTAAATGTGAGCCTATGAGAAGAAGCTTGTGTCACCCTGAAAGAGGGGACAGCTGCCTCCTGTCATGGGCAGGGAACAAACACCCTGGCCATCCTCAGCAGCCCACTGTGCCTTCAGAAGCTTCTAAATTTGAGTCTCCAGCGGGGCAAGTGCAGACAGATCCCTGTTGTCTCTGCTCAAGCTGATCCTGTAACCAGACCTGCAGCAAGACATGCATTTGCTCCATTTTAAGTTCTTCTGAAGGCAAACATACTACTCCTGATTCATATGTGATTTGCAGAGCTGAGTTGCTCACTTCAGACCAGGCATGGTAGGGCCACAGTTCAGGAGAGATCCCCTATTGTTGGGAAGTTTTTTTCCCAGGTGTGTGGGACCTCAAAGATTTTTTTTGTCTACTGTGACATAAAATGTGTCACAAGGCAAATGTCAGCCATGGTCAGGCAATTCATTTAAAAAACAATAGATTAAAACAGGTGGAAAAGAAGGATCCTGCTGTGTATGAAGCTCTACCATATCCAAGCAAAGAAAAAAAAGAGGCTTTACCATCATCAGAAGTCACTTTCACCACACTCTCCTTGGCATGCTCTCACAAGCAGGCATCCTGACCTGCAGCTAGTGAGGTCAGGATGTTGCAGCCAGGGCAGCTGGGGAAGAGAAGGACTCCTGCTGTCCTCTCCATCACCCCAGCAGGTCTTAGCAGTTCACTGCATGTATTCTTACTGACCCTTTGTGGAGCTTCATTTCTCCCTCTCTTGGGTCTGACTGTTTATGCATGGAATGTCAACAGCAAATACAGTCCCTACCTGTACACCTGTTCCCTCTGCTGACCTGTGCTGCCAGATGCCTCCCTGCTGTTCCCTCTGGGAAGGGCTGTGTTACACACTTGAGTTATTTCTGTTTGGCCATTTCCATTTGTTTTTGTGCATTATTTCACATGTGCTCCAGCCTTTTGTTCATAGTCCTGCTGCAGGGTCTGTCATGAGGGGCAGGCATAGGAGAGCAAGCTTCAACTTGAAGCAGCACTGAGTATGTATAAACACAGCAGTCAAACTCTTCAGGCCTCTCTGGCTTTTGCTCAAAATTCCTCTCCACACATGTAAAGCAGCTTTCCAAGAGAAAAACTTCTGCAGCTGGAAGGAGCAGATACAATCATGAATATCCAGCCAAGCAGGGAACAGGGACAAATCCTAGTTTTAGAAACCAAAAAGAGAGACCAAATCCTTACCAAGACCACAGAGTGGGAGAAAGTTTGTTTCCTGTTCTAAAATTCTAACCTCATGCTCTGGTTCTGTCTGTAGTTTCCTACAGCATTTGAGTTCAACGAGTACTTCCTGATAACCATTCTGGATCACCTGTACAGCTGTTTGTTTGGGACCTTCCTGTGCAGCAGTGAGCAGCAGAGAGTGAAGGAGGTAAGACAGCTTCTCTGCAAGGTGAAGGCTAGACCTGTAATTGCTGTAGTTGTCTAGACGTTGCTAGAGAATGTTTCAGCACTCAAAGACAGTGGTAGATGCAGCTCTGAGTAAGGCCAAGTTCCCATCATTAAGAAGGGGGAGCCATTGCAGAGCTGCCTGGACACATTGCTGTGTGAGCTGGTCTAGGTGCTCCTGCTCTGGCAGGGGGGTTGCACTAGATGATCTTTCTAGGGCCCTTCCAACCCCTAACATTCTGTGATTCTATGAAGCTAGACAGGGTATTTTCCTCTTTGCACAAACTGCTGTGTTGTTGGAGACTTTACATTTCAGAGCAATAACCATTTCCCTCTGGGCAGTGCCACTGCGACTTGCACAGTTTTGAGCTACTCACTAGTGGCTGAATGGCTTCTGCTGTCTCCCAGGTAGTTGGAAATGCAGTTTTTCTTTGAACTTCAGTTTAATGGAACCTGGAAACTGGTACCTTTCTGTCTTCCCTTCTCTTTGAAGTGTTCCCTTTAGGTTGCTGTTAACTATCAAGTCTGCATTGTCACTCTGCACACAGGTTACAGCAAGTAACTGGTTGCAATGTGTGTTCCTACTGTGCTGGCCTGGAAGAGGACAAAGCCTCTAGTATTAGGAAGGGCATGCCTCTAGCTTGTGCCAGCAGCCAGCTCTGCCCTGCTGTCTGGTCAAGACTTGTTTGCCAAGGGAGGAGCATATACATGTGTACATTCAGAGCCAGTCTGGAACTGGAAGGAAAAGCAGTGACACTCAGTCTGCCTCATCTACCTAAAACTGAAGCATTTTGTCACCAGAAAAGGTTGCAGCTTCATGACAGAAGTATTTTAAGGACAGTGCTGTGTGCAACTTGATGTGATTATATTTGCTAGCACATCAGTTAAAAAGTGGTAATAAAAAGAATCACTGTAATGCAGAAGAGGTAGCATTGCACTGCAGTGAAGGTCCCTGTTTCTCTAGAGTCCACTGTGATTTAATAATTGTAATTTCTAGAAAAGAAAACCTGCTTGCAGTTTGCATGTGAGGTTTTTGGGGGTTTTATATGTGTTTTGTTTTACAGCCTCAGCCTAGTGAAGTACTTAATCTAGAAAGTACTTCAACCCTGGTTTCACTGGGACTATTCACAGGCCTAATTACTCCACTGCATCAGGGCCTAAGTCAAATGTTTTCTTTTTTTCTTTGCTATTGAAACACTCCAGCAAGTCCTCCAGGAGCACTTTAAAGAGGTGAACTTTAACTAAAGCATTGAGACTTCCTGTGCTGGGTGGGTAAGAGGAGATGTTTCCATGCCGGGGGGGTGTGTGCCTGCCTGCAGCCATCTGCTTCAACTACAGGAACCACATCAGAAGAACAGGGTTGTTGTTTTTTTTTAAGCTACAAGGCGGCAACTGGCTCTGTATTAATGACAGGCAAATGTAGATGCTGTTATACTTTGTAGATAAATGCTGGGATTCATATGGGAAATAAAGCCTCCTCCACCCCCTTGTCTTACAGAGTCTTCCAAAAAAGACCGTATCGCTTTGGTCTTACATCAACAGCCAGCTGGAGGACTTCACCAACCCCTTGTATGTCAGCTACTCCAACCATGTCCTGTATCCTGTGGCCAGCATGCGCCACCTTGAGCTCTGGGTTGGCTACTACATCCGCTGGAATCCCAGGATGAAACCGCAGGTACCTCTCTTCCACGGGTGCTACTTTGATCTTCCTCTTTGCTAGCACTCATACTGCCATAATGTCCAGGCTGAGATGCCAAGGCTAGCGTTCCCTAGAAATGTCAGAGATCAGTTTTGAAACTGTCATCTTTCAAAACACACACTCTGTTGTTTAGCCACCACTGCCAGCTGGATAAAAATGAGTGTCCAAAAGCCAGAGCAACTACTCACCCCTGAGCTGGAGACAATGCTGTGTAACCCATGTAGCCCCAGTCCCCTCATAGCTGTGTTCCAGCTCAGCAATGACATTCTGTGGTTCAGGCTTCCATTTCCATGCTTACCTCCCAGCACTCAGCTACATGTTTTCTTGCAGGAGCCTGTCCACAATCGCTACAAAGAGCTTCTTGCCAAGCGGGCTGAGCTGCAGAAGAAAGTGGAGGAGCTGCAGAGAGAGATCACCAACCGCTCCACGTCGTCCTCGGAGAGAGCTGGCTCTCCCGCGCAGTGTGTTGCTCCCGTACAGACAGTTGTCTGATACAGACTTGGGCCAGCTACCCTCCAGGACCACGAGGGCAGCTTTTCTGAAACCCTCTGGATTTCCATTGTGGTGTCTAGGAGATGCCAACCTATTTATTTATTTCTCTCCAGGGTAATTTATTAGTACTGTAGCACACTAGAGGAAGCTTAAGCAAAAACAAACAAGGCCCCCTATGCAATTAACCTTCTCAGTGGCTGGAGTATAATACAAGCTAATTGTATTATATTGTATACTTGCCACCTTCAAGAAAAACAGAGCTCACTCTTTATTCACTTATGTGCTGGAAATCACTTGGCTTTAAAGAGAGACTGCGCACTAGAAAGAAGTACTGCAGAGGAAAAATGCCTACTCAGAAGCATGAAAAATATTCCCTTTGCTAAAAGAAAATACCAAATCTGACTTTGTATGGGAGCCTAGAGTACAGCTGTAATGCCAGGAAACCCTCAGCTATTAATGTCTGCAGAGGAGTGTTAATAAGAGTGCTTGCCAACACACTTAGATAAGCAGTGATAACATCTGAAACATTATCACTGTTCTTGCTTTTCTGTTCACGTTGATCTAGATCACAGGAAGCCATGTAAATGATGCCTTATTTAAAGAAGGGGCAGCCTCTACCACTAAACATGGTGGTAGAAGAGTAACTTACACAAGCTGAATTTACAGGAAATTTACAGTTTACTTCCACCTCTGCAGCTTTAGAGTCTCACATACAGTTTACATTGGGTGTGTCAGGATGCAACTTAAGCACCTTTATTTCTGCAGGGGAAGCAGAGCATGGCTTCCCCGGGCTTTCTGCAGCTCCTCTGCCCTCCAGTGCCTCATACTCATCAGGGGAAAGGTAGTGGAATATCAAGGGGCATGCATGGACTGCAGGGATCAGTCACTTCATTTTGCTTGGGTAAGTGTAGTTAGTGATTTTAATGCTGTGCAGAATCATAGTGTATACTTAAAAGTGTTTCAGTTTTCTGTTATCCAAGGGAAGCAACTGTGTATCAACCAAAGAAGCCTTTCTGCCTGCATTGCAACTGCTACTTAAGGTTATTCTGTTAGACTAAACAGCTTAGCCAGTTTCTGAGCCCTATGTTTAGGTCTTTTCTCATAGCATGCTTCAAGAATTAGTGTCACCTGACTAAACTTCAGTCCAAATTCAATTTTAATACAAAATTTTATTGTACAAGTGGAGATTAAAAAAAACACACACAGTGAAACCATAACTGCTGCAGTGCTTTTCCAAATAGATAAGTACAGGCTTGTAGAAGATAAGGCTTACAGCAAAAGGTAGTCATGTATATGTCCAGGCTGCTCCTCACCTCCATGCTAAGAGGGGCACTGCTTGGCTTGGGTTGCTCATTTATAGTAGGATGCCATCCTGTGCTTACCTGTTGACTACACCCCATCAGCATGCTGCTTCACTCCTCATCTCTTCCACAATAGAGAAGTGTATTTTTCTGAGGGAGTACAAGAGTGGACCAACTGACACCTAAGAAACTGCCTTTCAAAAGCCACCTTCCTTCCAAGACAGTAACAAGTTCCCCTTGCAGTCACCATTTCTGCCTGCCCTACTGTACTGTCTCAGAGAACAAGTGACAGACATTAGAGCATCACTGCATTTGTTACAGGATGGCCTGAGCCATGGTTCACTAGTGCAAAGAAGCCACACAAAATACATTCTGAAGGACTTGGGATTTACTTGAAGGTTCGAGGGCAGATCTGCTCTTCCGTACAATCACTAGCTCTAGGATGATGGTTCATAGCATTACACTAGCAAATTGACTGTGTGTATATTTTGTTTCTTGATGAAGGCTGTTTGGTTTCCTTAACACTAATAAAAGTTGATAAATGGATCCAGTTCCTGTGCCTTATTTTCAGCTATGTGGTTCTCCAAAAGACTTGTATATACAAACATTTCTAAAATAGCACTGGAACATTAAGTATGTCAAATCCATATCTCTCGTTCTTCTGCAAGAGTATAATATTCAAACTCTAAAATTCAGAATCGCAGGAAAACAAGCTTCATTTTGGACGTTTCTCTAATCCTATACAGACCAATATACATACAGACAGTACTTAACTGCTTAGTAATAGAAAAATACTTTCACAATACAAAAAAATACACTATTTCTGCACTTTATAGTGCATTTGCAAACTGTGTAAACAAAGAATTCACATTTTTCTATTTAACACCTCCAGGGATGAGGACTCAAGCACCTCCCTGGGCAGCCTGTGCCAATGCTGACAACCCTTGCAGCAAAGAAATTTCTCCTAATATCTAGCCTGAACCTCCCCTGGTGCAATTTCCATCCATTTCCCCTTGTCCTATCACTCTCCACTACGGAGAACAGACCAGTCCCTGCCTCTCTACAACCTCCCTTCAGGTAGTTCCAGAGAGCAATGAGGTCTCCCCTCAACCTTCTCTTTTCCAGGCTAAACAGGCCCAGATCCCTCAGTCTTTCCTCCTCAGGCTTATGTTCTAAGCCCTTTCCCAGCTTGGTAGCCTCTGTCCCCTCTCCAGCACCTCCATGTCCCTCTTGGAGTGAGGGGCCCAAAACTGGATGCAGTACTGGAGGTGAGACCTCCCCAAAGCTGAGGAAAGGGGCAGGATCACCTCCCTGCTCCTGCTGCCAACACTGTTGCTGCTCCAGGCCAGGATGCCCTTGGCCTTGGCCACCTGGGCACACTGCTGGCTCCTGTTCAGCTGTCACTCAGCACCCCTAGAGCACTGCTAGGGGTTGGTATGGCCAAAGTGCAGGACACCTGGAAGCGTGTCCTTCCAGCTACTGCTATTTCAGAGCCTCCAGGATGAACTGCCTTCCTAGTGGTTACTCCAGCTACCTGGAGCCCATGCCTCTAGTGTGAACAAAGCTAAGGGGGATGGCTCCAGGTCTGATTAACAGTTTCTGACTTCTCCCCTTGCAGCTTTCTCTGTCTTGGATGCAAGCACAGTAGGTCACCTACAGATAATTAAAACTCAAATAACTTCTGCCTCTGTTGCTCTTCCAGAGTCCCCTGCCTGTTCAGCTACAAGGCAAGGGTGGACAACTCTGAGCCTTATTGTACCTGCAGCTTCTTTCCTAGCAGCTCATATTTGTTACCCTGACGCTGATGTCACATCACCACAAGAAGCACACTGGCTGAGGCACAGTGCTGCAGCAAACACTGAGTTAATTAGAGGAACTGCAGCTTTCTCCCAATTGATTCAACAAGCAAATTGGCTTTATTATTATTCAACTGTGTAAACAAGTAATCTGGGTCTTCTACACATTCTATTAAAAGGAAACTCTTTACACTATTAACATAATATTTCCTCAGCTGCATAAATCAGAGTGCAAAATGAATTGCACCACTACCAAAGCAGATAGCTCATCAAAGCACATATTTCAAGTTAAAAGCAAGATGCCAGCACTGAACACCATGATCGAGGCACTTGCAGTTTAAAAACACTTGTGAGTTCTCACTCCTTTAGCATCCTAAGCTGTGAGCTAGGAGATGGGACATTATCCTCTGTCCCAGAGCTTTTTTATAAAGTAGGATTCCTGTAGAAAAATTTCATTCATCACATTTGAAAAGAATTCAATCATCAAGCAAAATACTTCAGAAAAGTTATTTTGCTTCTTTTTGGAGTGCTTAAACATCCATTGTCATTAATGCTGACTAATGCCATGTAGCAGAACAAGGACTAGCAAAGCTTTTTGAAGAGAGCTCCATAGAACACATTTAAAAGAGCTTACCTGTTCACTCTCAAGAGTTTGAAGGGCTGTGTCCTGTTCTACATGAAGCTGAAGACTTAGGGCTGCAGCATGTTTTCAAACGAGGTGCATCTTGAGAAGCCTCCAAATGCACAGTTCAACAACAGCATGACATCACACTGGTGTTTCACACACACCAAGCCACAAAAATATGCAGAGCTTGGTGTGCTGAAACAAAATGGAGTGACTGCTGGAACCAGAACACAAAAGAAACTGGTGGAGACCAATGGTTAGACTCAGTGTCTGGGTACCTTAAAAATGGGAATGCAGTTTAAGCTAGACCATAATACATACAATCAAACTTGGGAATGAAGAATTAAGGGCCCATATGTCAAAAGTGCACTTAGCATACAGTAAGTAGTCTCTCACATAGCAAGAAAGGCAGCAGATTTTGTCCAGACTGTGCGACTGTTTGACCAGAATGCTTCAAGAGTACCTCCTGCAGAACAGTCATTAGTCCCAGCTGATATCATCTCTCTGCAGTGAGGTCTGTATGGTCTGCATGTCTCTCAACAACTGAAGGTTTTTCCGACTCTTCTCTCCAGGTTTCACTTTGATGGGACCAGCGTTCTTCCCTTTGGTGGTTACTGTAGTTGTTACTTTCACCTCACCAACAGGGAACCTGCTATCTTTCATTTGTTTAGCAGAAGTCTTTTTGGACTTACATTCTTTCTTAAGTCTTTCTAGCTGAAAGAGAAGCCCAAAGGAAAACATTGACTTTGTTTCAGTTTATGTTGGGCTGTTCTTTCAATTGGCTGAAATCACACCACTTACCCAACTAAGCAAGTGGATGCTTACAGTCTGAACTCCTAGGTTCTCTCTTTAAAAACTGACCAATTCATTATGGGGAAACATTTCTATCACATTTATAATGAAGAAAATTATATATGACAAGTTGATTACCAACCATCGAGAGATTAAAAAACCCAACAAAACAAAACCCAAACTAAACAGAAACCAAATTTTTCTACATACATACTAGGCACTTTAATAGCTAGCCACTGTCAGAGATGCAGCTTTAAAAAGAACACCAAAACTCTGCTAAGGTGAAGAGCACACAACACTACACAGCACAGCTCTTAAGACTCAGCACCCAGCAGCAAGGATTGAGCTGCCATATGCCTGGCTGGGGCAAGTGGGCAGCCTAAGGTGCAGACACAGCCATACTCTCTCAAACTGCAGAACAAGCAGCTACTATAGCTTCCCTCTCTTCAGGCAGTACTGCTCCCTCCTCCTAGTTTACAGCATGCAGCAATGTTCCTAAATCCTGACTCCTAAAACTTTTGACAGCCTGAAGCCTCAGTATATGTAGATTCATTACCACCAGAAAATACTACACATCTGTTTCTCTGCAGCAGTTCCTCTGAAGATTGTAAGAGATCAAAGGTAAGCAATGCTTCTAACTGAAAACATTATACATGGCCATTTTGGATGTCAGCAGCAGTGCTCTCAGTACATATTTTGTGTATAAGTTATGTCAAATGAGAGTGAATCTTGGTTCATATGAATTGAATCAGATTAAACACACAAGGTTAAGCTCTTTGGAAGATATTCACTAAAACGTATGATGGATTAGAGGAAACAGAAGAGGTTTTATAGCTCTGAACATATAGGCTACACTACTCAAAACATTCTGAAAGGTGTTCTAAAACAACAAGATTTTCAAGTTTTATATAATGCAAACACAAACATAAGGAGGTTGTGTTCTCCAAGCAAAGGAGTAAACTCTTTAGAGATTCATGGGAACAAGTGTGAAAGCTCTGCCCCAGGACAGGATGCTCCTGGAGAAATCCTGGGATAGAAAGACAGAGGTACACAGTAACTCTGGGACATCAAAGCTAGAGCTAGGCACTACTGCTCTACAGTAGTTATTTCTGCTTTATTCAGTTGCTGCTGATATATATAAAAAAACCCCTTAGGATGGCAATTCTATAGAACCATGAACACAGTCAAAAATAACTTACCTGCAACCGATGCCTCTGCACTTTGCTGATCTGGTCTGCCTTTGCTTCCATCTTCCCCACTAGTGCCTCAAGTTCCCTCTCTAGATCTTCCCTTACTGCAACAGTTGGGGCTTCCTGGACAAGCTTTGACAGCTGCTGGTGATCACTAGCATGGAAATCAGACATAAGAAAGCTTGCATCAGACTCCCTTGGCTTGTAGTGCTTTTACACTCAGTTCAGAAATAACACTTTTGGGAAACCATAGCATCAGCAGCCAGACACGTTCAACATGCCATAAAGAACCAGCAAGAACAGTTCTGCTGGTTAGCAGCATTGTTACAGTAGCACATCCTGGTGGCAGACTGCTGCAACACTGAGTCTCAGTAACTTAAGTAGCTCCAAACTTCAAGTCACACATTCAAAATGTCCACATAACCCCCTGAGGATACGACCTCAGCACTCATTCAGTTACTGTTTTGTGTATCTCTATCTACTGCAGTTGTGCAGTAGGACAGCAAATCATGTTCTGCTAATTAAGAGAAGCAAAATGACTACTAAAGATGTCCTGCAATGGAGTATTTGTCCACGGCAGTTGTCCATTGCTGTTGCCAGACTTCCCCCTACCCCTTATGAATTCAATACTGCTGCATATAAACACAGGGATAGAGACTGTTGATCAGAATCTCTCTAACTGCAAGGAGAAAAGACAACCTCTGCAGCCAGTAGAGCAAAGAGATTATATGCTAGACACTTCCTAAAACTAACTCCTTTCTCAGGCAAAATCTTCCAATTTTAAAGCAAAAGGCAAAACTATAAAGCATCCGCATTCACAATCTGCAATGGAGAACATGCCAAACTCACAAACTCATCTGCCCAAATTCATCTTGTAGAGTCAGCAGCACTTCTGAGAGCTCTTCCTGGGATGAAGAAGATTCTTTTGGTAAGGATGACTTTCTGCTTTTGCTGGTAGGATGACCAGCACTGATGGGTTTTGCTAGTGGAGTATCATTTACCACACGACTGTTACACAAAGCTTTTGTGTGTTGTTTCATCAGGTGTAGGACATGTTGCACGTTGGCACCAACTGAATGACTGGGACTGGTAGACTGGAAGGAAAAGGAAAAGGGACTTCCTATAAATGGCATTGTCAACAACCTACTTGAAAACACAGAGAATACTTAACATTTTTGATTCACTGCCAAGAACTAGGTGTTTGTTTTAATTGAATGAATATACACTAATAGGAACAGCCTGAAAAGCAGCATAGAGAGGACTCATTTGTGGAAATTCCAGTTCAGTAAGTGCCTTCAAAATGCTTGTTGAATGTCAGTAAAACTGGAAGAAGTCAAAGAAAATGAAATGGTCTGACCACTGGGTGTCAGGAGAGCACCGAGCTAAATCACTGAAGGATCTGCAGCTACTGAGCCTTTAGCTTTGGAATTAAACAGCTCACCTTCCCAGCTACAAAGGGGACATCACCCAGACACAGCCTGTAATGGGGCTGAGTACTGACACGGCTTGCAAGAGAGCGCTTCTGGAAGGAAAGAAGAGAGAAAAGTTTATCAACACTGACACTACAGGAAACCCATTCCCTTGGCTTTGTATAGGCAAGAGGCAACCTACCTTCCTGACTGCACGCACACGCCCTTATCTTCCCCCCATGTTACCTTCTCTGGCTGCTTAGTTTTCTTCCTGGGCTTTCTTGCTTTTGGAGAAAGCAATGGTGATGCTGCTTGAATCAGTAGTCTGTTGGTTTCCAGGCCTGTCTGAAGCTTTAGTTGAGGGAATAAGTGGAATTACTGGAATTACACTAACAGATAATCAGAGACAGAGTAAGCTGAGAATCACCAAACAAGATTTTTTCAAATGTAGGCTCTACAAAAGCAAGGGCTGCAAGTCACCAGAAGCAGCTACCAAGAATTCCAGTGAAAACATGGAAACAGTTGAAAAGTTGATGGAAAGGAAGAGTTAATTACAATGCATATGAGTACAAAAAAAGAGATTTCCTGTTGGGTTTACCTCAGCTGCTTTTTCCTGAACAAGCTTCCTTGCGTGTTCTTCTTCCTGAAGCTTCTGTTCCAGCTCTTTCATTTTTTTCTGTTCAAAGTTGAATAAAAAAGTATTACTAATGAAACAATTCTTTTCTTCCTGAAGCCTACAACATTAAGAGCTTGAGCAAAAGTGTATTAGTTGAACTTACAACTTAAAGCTAAGAGAAAACTTCAGCATTAGAATGGTTGCTGCTGTTTTTTCTGTACAGGCATAAACATAACAATCAAATGCTTATGCTTAAAGTTTAATTGATTCTTCTATTTTTACTTTTGCAATTGGTATATGAATTTAAGTTGCAGCCTAAAGGGAGTGCAATACACAAGACTCTCTCTCTTTGGTTGTAAAAATCCTAGAAAGTAGGTTATTTTGTGTACATTATCCTGAAAGATTTTGTACTACAAAAAGGCTAACAATTAGGTATCGTTATAAGCTGAGAGAAAACTTGCTTTATTTAGACCACTAACAGTGTTTTTGCTGCTGATATCTGTACCTTAAACTCTTAGAAGAGAGGAATTTTTGAACATCTAGCAACCTTCCTAATAAAATAGAGGAAGGAAAGTTTGTATGATGTCCAGAGATATCTTTAAGCAAAGCTGAAGTGCTATCATCTTGTTATGGTAAACAAAGTAAGAACTTTTTTGAACACCATTTTCAAAGTAAAGAGTTAAGGGGAAAGTTTTGCACACATTTCTTTGTAGACCCTCCAACAAGTTGAAAACCTTGTTTAAATAGGACATGCTTAAACTCCCAACATGAAAGTTATCAAATAACTTTCTGATTTTACACAGCAGAGTGAAAAAATGATCCAGACCTCAAGGACACAAAACAATTTCCTTTTTCTTCTCCCAAAGACTAATTACTGACAGAGCCAATAATCAAATTTAAGTCAGAAAAGCACCCACTTCAAAGCAACAGCTATATTTGTACACTTCTGTTTGCTCATAAACCTACTACACTGAGGTAGTGAATAATTCTGCTTTACTTAGGCATTAACTACAAGATTAACATAACCAGCTGTTACATAGATGTGTTAAAAGGCAAAATGCTGGGTAAACACTGAAGACAAAGGCACTATATAAATGAAGCAACAACTTTTTCTGTTGAATAAACAAACCCTTCTGGCTGTTTGTTATGGTCACTATTCAGCCACCCAAAGACAAACAACCCAGCCCCACCAAACTCCAGCTGCTACCAGCCAAAAACTTGACAAAAGCCCTTGAGAAAGGAATTGCTCTTGTTTAACCAGTTATTTCAGCCCTGACTCTGAGGAAGCTACTGCTACTTGCAGTGAACAGGGCCCAGGAGACATCTCTTTCAAGAACCTGGCCCAAGTAAATGATATAGGCACTTTTACTCTATAAATGCACCTGACCAAAATGAGGGGTCAAGATCTTGTTAGGAGGACTCCCCAAAATAGCTATAGTGTCTAAAGGTCCTGCAGCAGACCAGCTAACTGAACATTTTCTATCAAACATCTCCTTATACACTCCTGGAAAAACACCACCTACTTCAGCACCTGATAAGGGCTGGTGCACAGGGTGGCAAGTCTACAATTTGGAGAGAGTCCAGAGCTGTCCTCAATACCATAATCTAAACACATACTCTCTGCTCCTTTTGGATGGAGGAAATGTGCAGGTGGAAGCCTCTCCCTCATTAAGCCCTCTGTAGTTCCCATGCTCAGGAGTCTTGGCCTCTCTACAGCAAGAGGTAGAATGTGGACAGGATTTCAGCAGCCAGCACCACAGGAAGAACGTGACCACAGGAAGAACGTGACCAAATACAGTCATGGTCATTCTGAACTTTTAAAAAGTACCAGTTCAAAAATGAATCCTGTAGAGGCAGATTAGTTCACACCCACAGAGAGCCAGCCAGTGCTAGAGGCCTAGCAATATCAGGCTCCAGAATTCTGCAAGAAAAATCATTAATAATAATTGCATTTGTTAAAAGAAAAAACACACCAGACCCACACAAATCAAGTCAAATCTGGGTCATAACAGAAGGTAACTGACAGCATTCAGTAGGATGCAAAGCAACTCAGAAGTCAAGCATTTAAGAATGCCAGCAATCCTACACGCCTAGGCACCAACTAAGCACAACTGAGGAACACCAACAGGTACCATTAAGGCTTAACAAAACTCCAACTCTTGTAGTGTGTGGTGACCTAAAGCCTATCTGACCTTGTAGGCTTTCAGAAAGAACTTCAAGTTTTTACAACACTTCAGCTTTAAAAAGATGTTTAGTTGCTGTTTTTCTCTACAGCAGCAAGTTTTGCTCAGCTCTGTTATTGGCATATAGCTATAAAGTGCTGATCACAATAAACAAGATAAATCTGACATGGTATCCAGTACAAATGACAGACCTCTGCTAAGGATTGCATCACAGTAAGTCTGCTGTACTCCTTTTCCAGCATGTCCAGCTTTTCCAGTTTAGACTGAACATGTGATTGATCAAGAAGCCGATCTCTCTCCAATGAACCCTTGAAGGGAGAAGGAAAAAACAAAACAACTGTAAGCACAACAAAACAAGACTATCTATAGCAAGCCTTGTGTTTGCAGCACAGAGGAGGCCCATAAGCAGTCCAAAGGAACTACTACTTCCTCTGGGCAATTTTATAGCCAGTGCTACTATCAGGGAGCAAGTGTGCCACTGGCCCGTCAATGCTGGGAACGTCACACAGATAACAGAATTCTGCAGGGAGTCTCTCCCAAAGCCAACGTCACCACTCAGCTATTAGAGATAGCTTCAATTTTACTATTCTTTCTACAGAATCAGTATGTTAGCCCCAGTTCAGCAAAAGCAGTATTAGTAAAGGAAATCTCCACAGATCTGAAGAGTGTGAACACAGAAGGGAGGGATTTTTCCAGCTGCACATGGCATAACAATGAGGGATAAGGAGGAACTACTGAAGTAAGCCAATCACACAGAAGCAAACAATTCTTACTAATATCAGAGCCTGGCATGCCTTAGAGAAAGGAGCACAAAGGCAAAAAAAATAAGTACTTTCTATTTTTTAAAATTTAAATATGGAAATTACTGACATCTAAGTATATAAAGGTCTGTTGAAATAGAAAATACATGCTTCAAGCTATTAAAATTACAGTAACTACAAAAAGTCATGACACAGTTCATCATTTTTATAATTTAACTCCAAGATCATCCTGAGAACACATACCTGTTTCTCTAAGAGATGTGACTTCTCATTTTCTGTATGCTGGATCATTTTTCTCATGTAGTCTAGCTGTTTCTCTAAAAGGCTGCATCGAGACTCAGCAGCTGCCAGCTGAGAAGCCAGTTCTAAAGGTAACAGAAGGCAGAAAAGTGAAATCATGCATCATCTTCCTGGGATTTTTTTTTTTTTTATGTTTTCAGGACAGTTCCAACACAAACAAGAAAGGGATCATCTAAAGAAACTGACAGATTAAGCCTAATGAGCTTCTATATGTGTGCAAATCTCTACAACAAAGTAAGCTTTTAAAATTATTTCTTTGTAACTTCATGTGTCACTTTAAAGTAAAAGGTGTAAAACAAAGGAAATTAAGAGTTTTATGCATTGATAAAGTTTCATCTTCATCAGTATCCTGTAGTATCTATAGAAAGTCTGCAAGCCACCTTGATTTTTCTTTGATACTTCAGTCTTGATCAGCTCCTTGTGTTGCATTTGTTCATTTAGCACTTTTTTGTAGTCTGCTGTTTCCCTGGTGAGGTGTTTCACGTTCTCCTCTGCCTGAAGCCGTTCCAGATCCAGCTGACGGATTTTCTCCTGGAGATTCCTCAAAGCAGAAAGTATTGCTGGAATTGAACAAGTACCTTTTGTTAGAGAGCATTAAATCACCACTTCAAGGTAACACTGAACTTGAAACCTTTATAAAAGCATCTTTATGTAGGACATTCAGTGTCCCTTACCAGCATCCAAAACTCCTTCCAGGAATTAAGACCTGCTTCCCTTTAAATTATAACTAATTCTACGACTATTCTCAAGCGAATTGGTTTCCACCTTCTTCTGAAACATTTTGGAAAGTTATACCTGTCCATGTAAACAGTGCATTTTCTGACTCTTATCAAAAGGAAATGAAAGACCACAACTGATAGTTAAACAGTGGCAGTCCTCTGTATTACTACTCCCCTACAAGCACATGCTAGCACAACAAATACACAAATACAACGCTCCTAAGTATGGTCACAGAGCAGAATAAAGGTGAGCTATCTGAAGGTATATAAAGTGTTTATTTCTCCAAGTGGCAGCTCTTTTTTGATTCTGTTTTTGCACTTGTGTTCCCCTCATCTCTCTCAAGACATTAATCTCCTTCATGCTGAACAACCTTCCCTTCTGTTCCGTTCTGTGGTTTAGCAATTACTCAAAACCTCTATATATTCATGACCACAAAAAGAAAAGCAGTTATAACAGAACTCACATCACCTTGCAATTAGACCATCTGCTGGTAATCTGGCATATTACATCTCTTAGCTGTATTGTTTTATTCTGCAAAGGGAACCATAACCTTAAACCCTTTCCCCTCTACAGCTGTGTTAAAATAAAACACAGGAACACCTGTACAGACAGCTGTTACAGCAGACTAATCTGTGAGGTCACATTAGCCCACTCCTTTGTGCTTAAATCCACTCTGGAGAAACAATGCAGCTGTTACAGAATGCACAAGAGAAGTTGGGACAGCGAAAACTCCTCAAACCTTGAAATACAGAATGTATCACATCCATAAAAACTACTTGCTTTAAGGTACCTATTAAGTAAATTTGTAGGTGACAGCAGTCACAATTAATAGGAAAGTTACAATTGACCCTCTTTGCAAAATCAGAGTGACTAACTGTACCCTCTTTATTTATATTACTGTTATCAGGATTCATTTGAAACAAGCATAGCTGGAACTATACACACCTTCGTTACTATTAACCTCAGAGCTAAACTGAAAGCTGCTACTGTAAATATACAGAGGTAAGAAAACACAAGAATGAAGCAATTTGAGCAATGGATAAAGGTGAAACCCAACTGGATGCCAAGTATCATTCAGTTATCCTTACTCTTTTTTTTTTTCCTGAGTATCAAAACCAACTGTGTATGCTGAGACATATATGACACAAAGAAACTAAAACCCAAATAAGCAGAATTTACTATACTCAATTTCAGGACTTCTCAATAAGAATTCTTTTTGTTTTAAATTGAGGGCTGGGAAGAGCAGGAACGCCATGAAGTTGTTGGAGAGTGTCCAGAAGAGGGCAACAAAGATGGTTAAGGGCTTGGAGGGGAACTCATATGTAGAAAGGCTAAAAATCACTTTGCCTGTTCAGTTTGGAGAAGAGACAACTGAGGTGGGATCTCATTGCAGTTTATAACCTCCTCAGCAGTGAGGGAGGAGTGGGGGCTGAGCTCTTCTCTTTGGTTGACAGTGACAGGACATAGGGGAATGGTATGAAGCTATCCAGGGGGAAATTCAGGCTGGATGTTAGGAAAAACTTTTTCACCCAGAGGGTGGTGGAGCATTGGAGCAGGCTCCCCAGGGAGGTGGTCATGGCTCCAAATCTTGTGGTGTTTAAGAGACACTTGGACAATGCCCTTAGTCACCTCGTGTGATCTTGGGGTTTTGTCCTGTGCCTAATGGGAGTTGGACTTGATGATCCTTGTGGGTCCCTTCCAACTCAGATTGTTCTATGAGTCTATCTACAAAAACACACCTGCAAAAGTAATTCATAAAGGAAGCTCTTTCCTGCACATTCAAGTTTTTATCTGTCACAAGGTTCCTTCAGTTTTGTATTAACAGCTGATGGCATATGACACTATATACTGCATTTTGAAATAGCACTTAAAGAACTGAGATTTAATCTACTCAGGTCATTAATGCAGAAGTTGCTAGCATTTCAGACATGAATTAGGTTATTGAAACAGGACTTGACGCTATCATGCTGATTTTTTACTTAGTTTGAGTAACATTAGGATTCATCCTAAATCTTTCTCACTTTTCTCTTTATAAGGAAAAAAAATATCAAGTTTTTCATACCCTTAAGCCTCTATGCGACTGCAGGCTTAAGGGGAGCATTTTTGCAATGACTCTTCAGTTAAACAGCTCATATCAAAGAACTGGTCATGCTTTAGCCTCCCAGGTCCCCCTGCTGCCTCCTGCACTTACCCCAAAGCAGCTCTAGAATACATCTCATTGCATGACAAGCAAATTCACTAAAGTAACAGAAAACTAACCACAACAAGTGAGGCAAGCAAAATATGTTTATCTGGAGATGAACACCAGGACCAGAATGGAACAGGAGAGATAATGAATAGCCTAGGAACAAGGAAGAGAAAGTAGGAGTAAAACTACCTTCCTTTTGTAGTGGTGTTCAGCACTATACTGAAGTCTTTTCTGTATACTCTAAGGCTTCATTGATGTGATATTCCTGCCAAAACCTTGTTCATGACAAGGTTTCCTATATCAGGAGGACCAAACCTCTTCCTTCACTCCAAACCATTCTAGGGACTAAAGTCTCCTTATTTCAAACTCAGCTATGAACTCGAGGATAGGAAAGACCGAGGGAGAGGAGGACTGAAGAAGGGACAAAGAAAACACATCAGGACAATTTCATGATGTACTCAACCAATTTTACAGCTCTCTACCACTGAAGAGGAGCATCTTTCTCCAGCTGTAAATGACTTTTTTCATTAGGGATTCTTCAGAAAAAGAAATGCAATGGACCTACAAACAGATGACCTGTATACCACTGCGAAGTGATAAATGGATAAAAACTGGCAACATTTGTAGATGTGGACACACAGTATTTCAATACATGCTTTGAAAACAGTTAAGAAAACAACTTGGCTGAACTATTACCTCTGCTGTTGCTTTCAGGATATGCAACTACAGGTTTCTGTGGGGAGCGCAGCAAATCTGAATTAAGAAATGGCTTGTACTTTGGATATTCTGTAAATGAAGTTGCAGAGAGTCCATCTGTGGCTGTCTCAGAGTTATGAGTTTTGTGCAGATCATCCTGAAAACAAAAACAAAGCTGTTATTCAGCACATTTGTTTCTCTTACCACAACCAAAAAAAGTAGACTCCAATTAGATGATGTGTACAAGCATTACAGAATCATAGAACAGTTACAGCTGGAAGAGACCTTGAAGATCATCAGTGCAGCCTTTGTCCTAGCCCTATCAACCTGCTAAATGATGCCCTCCAATGCAACATCTACCTGTCTCTTAAACACCTCCAGGGATGGGGACTCAAGCACCTCCCTGGGCAGCCTGTGCCAATGGCTGACAACCCTTGCAGCAAAGAAATTCCTTCTAATATCTAGCCTGAACATCTCCTGGTGCAATTTCCATCCATTTCCTCTTGTCTTATCACTCTCCACTAGGGAGAGCAGACCAATCCCTGCCTCTCTAAAACCTCCCTTCAGGCAGTTCTAGAGAGCCATGAGGTCTCCCCTCAATCTCCTCTTTTCCAGGCTAAACAGGCCCAGATGCCTCAGTCTTTCCTCCTCAGGCTTATGTTCTAAGCCCTTTAGCAGCTTGGGAGCCTCTGTCCCCTCTCCAGCACCTCCATGTCCCTCTTGGAGTGAGGAGCCCAAAACTGGATGCAGTACTGGAGGTGAGGCCTCCCCAAAGCTGAGGAAAGGGGCAGGATCACCTCCCTGCTCCTGCT
>VWZO01016550.1:65359-88355 GCA_013396975.1 Bucco capensis | reverse complement strand
CTTGTCTTAAGGCACATAGGGATGGCCTGCTCCTGTGCCTTCAAGATTTCCTCCCTAAGTAATGTCCAGCCTTCCTGGACTCCTATACCTTCAAAACTGAATACCAAGGGATTTTTTTGAGTAACCTTCTAAACAAATCAAAGTCTGCCCTTCAGAAGTCCCAAGTGGCAGTTTTGGTCTCACTCTTCCTAGCATTTCCAATAATAGAGAACTTGATAATTTCATCATTGCTGTTGCCTAGATGACCTCCAACTGCCACGTCTTCCACAAGACCTTCTCTGTTCACAAACAGTAAGTCCAGCAGGGCACCTTCCCTGGTTGGTTCATTTACCAGCTGCATGAGGAAGTTATCCTCTACACATTCCAGGAACCTCCTGGATTGTTCCTTCTCTGCTGTGTTGTAATTCCAGCAGATACCTGGCAGGTTAAAGTCTCCCACAAGAACAACTGCAAGTGACCACTGCTAAGGAAGACTGTAATACCTCAAAAGCTGCATTACCTTCCTTCCAGCTTTATGCTGTGTCATTTTACATCCAACTTCCCTCCACCTAAAACAGTATCAGCAATAAAATGTCTTTTCCATACTAGCTTCTGATTTCCACTTCTGTTTTTACTTGCTTACACTGTCTCTTGCTTATTGTGAGAAGGCAATACACAATTGGTTGGAGCAGCGCCACCTTCTTAACTACTGATTACACTTACTGCACATGAGATCCTGTACTAAGGTGGCCAAACCTGATAAAGCACACCCTGGACCCACAGCTCTACACCCACTCATCTAATAGCTCACTGACTGTAGGTGGGGCCGGGGACACATCCTCTCCTCATCTCACCCTCCCAGTTGCATAGTCCCAACCCCTCCTCCCATTGGCTTCAAGACATCTTTCCCATCCTTCCATGAACAGATTGAACCTCACCAGCAGACACATCTAAATGACTTTATGCTACACCTGATTAGTGGTATTGGCAGAAGAAAAGCAGCAGATTATCACAACCAGGAAGTTATCTCTGCCTCTGAGCAGCAATGTGGTATTAGATCACCTTGAGATTGTTCTCAACATGGCCACAGAGACCACAGATTTCCCAGCAGTCTACATCAACTCACCAAAAGCTTGCTGTGTCCTGGATGTTGCAGTGACCAGAGGGGACCTCCTGTGAACACACTGTGCAGTTGGGATAGCATTACACCACGTGCTTTCTAACAAGATTTTTCTAAGCAAAAACAACCATGGCACTTGGTATACTGTGCTTATGGTTTTGACTAAAAAACTGCCTACCTGGCCTAAGCTTTGTGATTTCTGTATATGGACAAAATAAAATATGAATGCTTATCTTCAATGTGCAAAAGTAATTTCTCTCAACTGTACCTACTGCTTCCCTGCTTGCAATAAATACTGAACAAACCCCCATCACAAATCCTAGATTCAAATATCACATCAATTCTCTGCTGCTCTTGTTGATTTCTCTCAAGTCTAACGAATATTTAAATCTGTTTCTGCTCTTGGAAATTCTCACAGGGAGCATCATGCTGCAATGCTTGGGAAAATCCTGAAGGAAAAAGAAAATATATGAAAAGCAGGGAACTCCATAATTGTTCTGAATCTTAGAATCTCAGTGAGGCCACATCTGCTGGCTACACCTCCCTTCATTCTATGTACTCCCTGTAGGCTTTAAGCCACACAACAGCCTCATAATAGCAAAGGAAGAAGCTTAGCAGTCCCAGAAGGAGCTAAGGGCATCAGCATTATGTAATGGTAGTGAGCTGAGCACACTGAACCTTCACAGGTCTGAGGACATTACCTTGCTAAATCCATTGCTGCTACCATTGTGCATCACCTGCTTACTCAAGAATGCAAAATGGAACATCAAAAACAAAGCAGTGACACCTTAATATACCAGCAGCATGTAGTCACCTCCTGAAGCTCCCAAAGACTAAACGCAGTAGGGGGGAAAAATACATAACCTCATATGGAAAACTTTAAAATAAGAATCAGGTACTTGGGGCACAGGTACACTTTTCAAACCAAGCAACTTGTGTAGGTGGCATGACCAACCATAATGTTGTTACATCTCTGTTGCAGTAAAGAAATATGGCACACCATGGAAAACTTTCCCGAAGGTTATGAATCTCAGTGGTATACCAAATGTTTTCAGTAAGAAAAAGGAAAAAACTCATTATCATTCAGAATTTGCCTAGATCCCTGGAGAATAAAAATAACACTCATTTATAAACAAACAGTAGTACCAAACAGGCAGAAAAATGCAGAAAATCTCTCAGGCAATAAATGCAGCAAAAAAGCGTGAAGACATCAAGTCAGTGCCTTTGGTACCGGCACTTTAGCACTCAAAAAAGGAACTAAATTAGAGTGGTGTACTGCAAGATCTTATATGGGTGCTCAGACCATAAAAAAAAAAAGTAACAGAAAAAATGTGATGCTTGGCAATACTCTAAACAGGGAAAAAATAGGTTGGGACTGGGATTAAAAAACAATAACCCCCCCCCAAACCCAAACAGGTATTGAGTTCACTTAGCATAAAATATCCAAGTACCCACTTACGGAAGCCTTCAAAGAGCCATTTTAGAGGGGCAAACTCAATTCACAGCCTGCCCTCATCCCTCTGTAGTGCATACTAGGAGAGTGGGGAAGGAAGAACAACCCCTATCATCCAGGGACCAACCTAAGTGCTGCCTGTTCCTCCCTGATAAACACTGAGCCAGGAGCACTCTAAATTTAAGTAACATCTCTAGTTAAAACCAGACATTACAAAGGTAACTTTTTTTTAAGTTTCTGCTGTAGTGTGCCAGATGTATTAAAAATCACTATTTTCAAAGTTCAGAAAGTGAAAACTTCATTTCTTTTTTAACAGATACAGAAAGTCTTCACTGTGCAACTTTTTTCCCCAAAAGTTTTGTTCTACTAGCTAAATTAAACAGCCTACATTCATCTACTTAAGACAAAAACCAGTTTTCTGGTATCTAGGAGTAATGTGTTCAGCTCTGGAGCCCTCAGCATAAGAAAGACATAGACCTGCTCGAGCAGGTCCAGACGAGGGTCACAAAAATGCTAAGAGGACTGGAACACCTCCCTTATGAAGACAGGCTGAGAGAGCTGAGGCTGTTCAGCCTGGAGAAGAGAAGGCTCCAGGGGGACCTACTAGAGACCTTCCAATACTTACAGGGGGCCTACAGGAAAGATGGGGAGGAACTCTTTTTATCAGGGAATGTATTGATAGGACAAGACGCAATGGTTTTAAACTGATAGAAGGGAGTTTAAGATTACATAGCAGGAAGAAATTCTTTACAGTGAAGGTACTGAGAACATTGGAACAGGTTGCCCAGAGAAGCTGTGAATGCCCCATCATCCCTGACAGTGTTCAAAGCCAGGCTGGATGAGACCTTGAGCAAGGAAGGTATCCCTACCCATGGCAGGAGGAGAGGTGTGGAACTAGAGAATCTTTAAGGACCCTTCCAACCCAAACTATTCTATCATTCTATGACCCTTCTCTGTGTATTCTAGAAAAAAATACCAGTCAGAAAGAATAAAGGAGTTGTCAAATTACTCTGTCATCACTCTTTCTGGTACAGGTGTAAATATGGGACCACAGAGCAGAGGAGGAGGAGACACACAACAGAGAACATACACCATGCTGGGTGCTCATCATGCAGCTAGTGAAACACCAATCCATGAATCATCACAAAACCTGTCTTGCACACCCTCATGCTGCATCCTTTTCACCACCTCTACTCCTCCAAAGCATGCATAAGACACAGCTACCTGAAAAAAAAACACCAACAAAAACCCAACTAAAAAGATCATCCCTGACAAAGAGCCACAAACATCAAGCCAAAACATCAAACAAGAAAACCAATAGGAAACTTGTGTTTCAGGAGATGATCTGGTGGAGTCTGGCAGCTGTACTTAAGTCAGTCAAGCCTCTGTTTCCCCATGTCACCTACCACCAACAGAGACATGAGTCCCATCGCTTTCTCTGCTCAGCACCTTGAGTGAAACACGAACGAGGGCATTCTGGTGCCATGTGCAATCATTTAAGCACCACCTCCACATCTGCCACGTGCTCACCCACACAACTAAGGATACACGTATATAGCAAAGTTAAACCTCTGCTTAAGGTAACATTTTCATCTTCCAAATAGACACAACCAGAGGCTACATCCATTACCAGCTCTCCAGTACAAAGGCAGGGCTTGCTGTGCTACCTTAACTGACCTATAATTGCACAGCCAACTGCTCAATTGAGCCTCATCTGGCTTTAGAACCCCAAATTATTTCTGAAAAAATAAAGAATTACAACATTTTAGTCCCATTCACTTGCAAACATGCTCTCCAGACACTAGTACCGGGACAAGAAAAGAGCTGTGTTCTCCTGTCACTTTCATAAAAATATGCAGGCATATATGATGAAATTATAGATATATAAATAATTTTGCATGTAAGGCAAGGCAAATTTCACCGCCAGCGTTGCTCCCGGCACGCCGGCGGGGGAAGGCTGTCGGTTCCACACCGCGCGCCCTTCCCCTCACCGCAGCTTCCGCGAGGAGCCGGCAGGTCTAGGGGCGGACGAAAACCCCTTCCCGGCCACAGGGCCTGCCTGCGCACCACCGCACGGCTGAGGAGGGCCCGCCGGTCCTGAGCCCCGAGGCAAACCCCAGGTGGACACCCCCAGAGCCGTCGCCACCATCCCCTCTGAGCCAGTCACTGAGCCTCACCGTGTTCTGATGACTGCGCGCCGTCGCCATGTCCACTAGGACGCCCCGCGCTAGTGCATGTCTCTTTAAGGGGAGAAGGAGCCTTCCGCGCCCAACAAGTACCACTTGACTGACACATCAGCCTACCAATGGAAAGGGAGGAATAGGGGGTAAACCCCACCCTGAAAGACTACCAGCGAGCGTAAGAGACCCAGCTTTGAGTGACATCTAAACTATCCAGTAACATAAGAAGAAGGGCACTGCTCAACCAATAGAAGGGGAAAATCAACAGAGGCCTGTGACCAACCGCTTGAGCGGGGAGGAGCGAGCGGCCGCGGGATTCGTGTGAGGCACACAGTGCCTGCCGCGCACGCGCGAAGAGCAGACAGCGGAAGAGGATGGTCTTTGTCAAAGTGAGCCTCCGCAGTTCAGCCAATTAGAAAGCAGAAGTCGCCTGGGGCGGCCTAATCGGCGCCGCTGTCGCGAGGCCACCCAATCAGCGCCCAACGCAGGGCAGGGCTCTCGCGGCTGGATTGGCAGCCGCTGGGACACCGGGGACGGTGATTGGGCGGCGAGTTTTGAAGGCAGGTTTGGCGCGAGGCGGTGATTGGCTGCCGCCGGAGCCCGAGCCCCGGGTGGAGAGAAGGGCGGGGGGCGCGGGGGTGACGCTGATGCCGACACCAACACAAGGGNCTCCCTTGTCCCCTCCCTCGGCCCCCCCTCGCCCGTGTCCGCCCCGCCGGCCGCGACGCGGATGGCGGCGGCGACTGCGGCGGCCGCCCCGGCTCTTTATGCCTGTACCAAGTGCAACCAGCGCTACCCCTTCGAGGAGCTCTCGCAGGGCCAGCAGCTGTGCAAGGTGCGGAGGCGAGGTGTGGTGGGCTGAGGCGCGGGGCAGCGGTCACCGGGACGGGCCCCCCCCTCGCCAGGCCCGGAGCTCTCGCAGCTTTCTTCCCGAGGGGGAAAAGGACGAGGAGGGTGGCGGTGGCCCTGGCGCGGGGAGGCAGCCGCCGGCCCCGCGGGACGCCGCTCGGGCAGCTGCCGTCGGAGGACCGGCCGCGGAGCGTCGGGTGAGGTGGGTTTGAGGATTTCGTTTGCTCTGGCCAAGGGGAGTAACATCGCTCTTCTGTTCTCAGGAGTGTCGTATCGCCCACCCCATCGTGAAATGCACGTACTGCCGGTCGGAGTTCCAGCAGGAGAGGTACGGGAGGGTTGCGCCTCGCCCTGTGCGTGACCTGCTGGAGTCCTGCTGCAGGCGGTCAGTGGACCTGCTGGAGGAACAGCTGGTCCATAGACGCGTCCGTTTGTAGCGGCAGAAATTCACTCCGATGGAGACACAGAAAAGGGCAGAATCTGCCTGCCTGCTCTGGAGACATGAGTGTGTCGCGTAAATGCAGTACAGTGTTAGATATGTTCCCTTAATCGTTAATTGCCTTTACCACCTTGTGTGTTTGCATGTGTGTTTTTCAATAATTGCATGGGAAAAAGTTTCAAGGTGTGTGTTTGTCGCTGAATTCAACATTATGCAATTTTGTCTTTAGCAAAACTAATACGATATGCAAGAAATGTGCCCAAAACGTGAAGCAGTTTGGAACGGTGAGTAGGCTCTTAGTTCTAATTTATGAAGTTAAGTTCAGTCGTTTTTCAGTTAAACCGACTTCTCTTGCAACTGATACTGTTATTTTCTTCTTTGGAGGGGGCAGAAGAATTTTACTTTCTGGAAGGGTGATAAAAATCACTGGCAGCTCTTGATTTCCTATATGGTTTATGATTTCTTTTTCAAATTGAAATCCATTGTGGTTATACCTTGCTTAACAGTTATGAATAATTGCAATCTAGCTATTAGCAGCAAAACCAATGTTATTTCACTTCATGCATTAAAGTTATTCTTTGCATATTCAGATAAATGCACACTTGATGAAAGACCTTAGGCTCTGTTTGTAATGAGTGATGAGTGATAAATGTAAAGATCTAATATTACCACATACTTTGTATTATGTAAGTCTTAAACATTTTAAATGCACTTTAATCACATTAGGCTATTAAGTAGAAAAGATTTTATGAATGTTGTGTTCATGTTACTTTGTATTTTATCATCTTTAGTTTCAGCTTCCATTCTATTAGATAAAGGGATTGTTTTTAATGTATGAATACACACAAATTAGGAATTACACTAGTATCTGAGATGCTAGTTTACAGAAAGTATCAATATAATCTCATGAAACAAAAATGCACAACTTCTCTTTACTTGACATAAATTAAATACAGCTTATTTGAGAAATGTAACAGCTGTTGGTATGTGGTCTGGCATTTTGTAAACAGAAATATGAACTGAACAAAGAACACTCTTCCAAAAGCTTTATTGCAGAATTGCAAGTATCAGGATACTAATCTTAGGGCTGTAGGGTTGTCAAATCTATGAGTATTGCAAGGAAGAGATGTTTTCAGAAACTTCCTGTCAAAAAAAAGACTTTATTACTCTTCCTTTAAAGTTTAAGTACTTTCTTTAATAGCATAGTACAACAGAGAGAAAATGTAATCGCGTTTAAAAAAGGTAAAAAAAGGCAGGTGTAGAGGTGAGCAATCATTGTTTGTGTTTCTTTCATTGAATGTATGCCTGAGTTCTTGTGGAAAGTCCGGGCTGGTTTTGGCCATTGAAAGAGCATCAGTTTAGGGGAAAAGTTTAACCTGAAGCTAGAAATGGTAGTAAAAAGACTTTTGTAAGATAGGTTATATGAAGTGCTAGTACTTCAGAAGCAGCATTGTGTGATTCGAACTAGTTATGTTCATTAGTGAAACTGTAAATGTATTCACTTCAGTTCCACTTCCCTGTTTTTCAGCCCAAGCCTTGTCAGTATTGTAACATCATTGCAGCATTTATTGGCACAAAATGCCAGCGTTGCACCAACTCTGAGAAGAAGTATGGCCCACCTCAGACATGTGAACAGTGCAAACAGCAGTGTGCTTTTGATCGGAAAGAGGAGGGAAGAAGGAAGGTAGGTTTTATTCTACAGCTGTAGTGCCTTAGGTGGACAAGAGACACTGTTCTTCCATCGTAAGAGCAAGATTAACAGGAATGCATCTTAAGTTCACTAAGATTAAAGTTGCTCTGCTGGCCTTTACAATATTTGAATTAACCTTCACAACTTGCAGTTATGTTAGCTGCTGACCTAACTTACTTTAAAACAGACTTGTTAAAAAAAATAAACTTAAGTGCAAGCTGACAGTTGTAGCTGGGGAAGAGAGGTTAAGCAGCACAGTTCCTGGTGCTTTGATGATTATTTTTTTACCCCATCTGTTGGATCTGATGTATGTCTGTAACTTGAATCTGTCACTTTCCCTCTTCCCATTTGCCTGCCTTGCCTTAAAACACAGCACCAGAGAGGTGGCCTGCTCTGAGCAGCCCTTTGTGTTTTGTTTTCTTAAATAGCTTTGGAGAGTGCCATTTTCTCATTCCAGAAGGTGCTAAGGAAATGACCTCAAAAGCCTCTTGCCTGAACCCAAGAATAATGCTGTTTTTACAGAAGCATGTACTTGGTACAATTAACACGTTGGCTGGGCAACTTGATTCTGCCTGGAATGTGATTGGTTGAGAGAGGATAGCTGGCATATAAACTAAAAATCATCTGTGTCTTTAAAAAGTTACTGTCACTCTGGTGATATAGAGCAAGTCCAACTTTGCTGACTTTAAATGACAAAAATAGGTGGAATAAGCTTCACTTACTGAGTGAATATGGTGATATGGTAGTGCTATTTCATCCCAAATAGGTATCTGAATTTTTCCAAAAGATAAGAGGTGAAGTGAAACAAATTTTTGTTGCAAATACTGAAGTAGATATTTCTCTTACATGTTTACTTGGAAAAAAACCCTACTGTGAATTACTTCCCAACAGGTTGATGGGAAATTGTTGTGTTGGCTCTGCACACTGTCCTACAAGAGAGTGCTACAGAAGACAAAGGAACAGAGGAAGAGCCTAGGATCTTCACATTCTAACTCCTCATCCTCATCTCTTACTGAGAAAGACCAGCATCATTCAAAACACCACCACCACCACCACCACCATCATCGCCACAGCAGCACTCACCACAAGTAAGTATTGCCAGAACTAAACTAACTGTTGGTACCTCTCCTCTATTCCTGTAGTATTGAGCTCAACTCAAAGGAGGTCAGAAATGCTGCTGAAAACATGGCATCCAAAGCAGCAGCAGAATATTATTTTTCTATGATCTGTCAAAATCTTTCTATGCTTACAGTTTGGATGAAGGGAGGTTAGCAAAAAGCAGGAATTCTTGGTGATCAACAGTCCAGTCAGTGTTCAAATTGGGAGCATGTCTAGACAAGGAACCCATGGAATGGCTACAGAAACAAGTTACTTAAGGAGAAACTTGACTTTGGCTTTCTAAGCAGTAGCTGCTGTGTGATAACTGCTATTTTACATGCATTTACCATGGTTAAAAGGTGTGTATTAGCAGTGAGTGCAGAGCAGCTGTTTTGCTCAGAATCCCCATCCTAACTTACTTCATCCTGACTTAGTTGTGTGCACATGCTTCTAGTTAGAGAAGCAGAAGCAACAGTGTGGGCTCACCCTCAGCCTAGGACCAATTTGGATCTCTTTGCTAGTTTTTGTAATCAAATTTTGCTGGCATAGGTGGTGTGTGAGTGTCTGTAACACAGACATGGGAAAATAATACTGTCAGTTCACTTACTGGCATTCTGATAATTCCTCTGGTTTTGTCCCATCTTCTGCAACTTTTCTCAGCCTGCCATCTTCAGCCATGGCATATGCAGTGTACCAGCCTTCAGGTACATACCTAGTTCATTTAGTCCCAAATTCCAGAGTTGGTTTGAGTTTTAGATCAGTGTAAAAGTAGTCATGATTCACATTTTCACTGGTAGGCTTATGGCAACATAACTTTAGAACTACTTACTTTGTGTTTTGTGTTGGATAGTAAATACTGTGACTGTTCCATTTTGACTGAAACTTGCCTGACTAAGCATGACTTAGAAATAGAAGTTAAATAAGCTGGGATGATATTGGGAATGAGGAGAAGTGCACATACTTTCACTTAAGGACAAAGAAAAAACTTGGGGGTTTGAGGAATTTAAAGAAGAAAATTATTCTTGCCATGCAGAGAGTTACTCTACTGTTCCTGTCCTTTCAGTTCTCTGCTGAACATTGATTTCTAACAAGCTGAATCTGTTTTAATGTATGTGGCAGAGACATAGTAAGGATTAAATAAAAAATTAGTTCTTGACTACAGAGTAGAGTTTCTAATATGCTTTAAAATTATAAAAGTAAGCATATCTCTATGCAGATCAAAATGGTCCTTGTCTGGCACCTTTTTTTTGTATAGGCTGCCATGGGTCCATGGCTTCTGGTCCAATAAATGCAACAGTTTTTCTCTCTCTATTTCAGTTCTTGTTAAGGTGAAACCATAGAGACAGTGAGGTAGAAATACAGATTCAATGAACTATTCTATTCCATGCAGTCTTCCACATTCTACTATGTCAGTGGTGGTTGTTAGTTGCTTTTGAAATGATTGAAAACAAATATTTAGTGCTAAGAAGCAGTTCTTTTCAGGGATCCAAAACTTAACTTTGCTTTTATGCTCCCACATGAGCAGCACTTCAGGCAATGTTCGTGTGGCAGTATGGCAGTTCTAGGAATGCTGCTTTAGAGCAGCTTGCTACAACATTTGCAATATAAAGTTCATAGCAGCAAAAAGGCTTAGCCATGAGGCTTGACGTCTACCCCTTGTGTCTTACAGTAGTGTAAACATTTAGCCAAGAAATACTTTTATAGCATTCTGATATAGTCAAGAGTGGTCACAAATATGAGAGAGAATATGAATGTCCCTCTGACAATACATGGTTGTTAACTTTCTTCATTAAATACCAAGGGGGATGTGGATTTTTCTCAAATACTGATACCATTCACATAAAACTTAGAAATAATGGTATATTTGGTCAGTTATCAAGTAACATTTCACATATTGCAGAATCAGCAGTCTGAGTCCAGAACAAGATCAGGGACTATGGAAACAGAGGTAAATATGATACTATTTATTTCTTTTTAAATTACCTTGCAGTTTTCATTAAAGGACTGTTCTTTCTTGCATTTCTGGCTAGTCTCTATCATTCCAGCTAGGAGCATGAGTTAGTTATTTTACATGTACCAAATGGTAATGTTAGAGAGTTGTATAGTATGAGGCTTTAGGTTTACATTTTGTTTAATTTCAGCCATAAATCCTCTGCAGCTATTCAGAATGAAACTCCAAAGAAAAAACCCAAACTGGAATCCAAGCCATCAAATGGAGATAGGTAAAGTTATATTTTTGTAAAGCTGAGCCATTTGAAGCAAGTAGAACACTGATTTTTGGCCACTTGTATTTTTTTGTTGGTTTGGTCTGAAGAATGAGGAAGGTGAAGCTCTTGTCCAGCCAGCCAGATTATTGGGTGGCACTTGAGTGCTGTCACTAAACTAAATTACTTTATTAGCAGAAAACTGGCACTGCTGTCCTGCATTTAAACTCTTTGGGCAAAATTAAGTAACTGTTGCCATGTACATAAACTTTATCAATGAAACAGTATTATTTCCTGCCACAGCTGTTTTGTCTGTTAGATGCAGGGTTGAATCTGCTGCTTTAAGCTGAACTATTGTCTAGAGAAGTCTTTTGGACCTTAATGTGTGAGACTGAATCTTTATTCTGTCTCTGGCCAAACAGTTGGAATAAAAATAAAAGTGACTGCTTCAGTCCAAAGGTATTTGTCCCCCTCAAAGCTAATACTCAATTGTATTTCTGCAGGTGTATGTAATGTGTGCCATTAGTAAGGTAATTTGCCAGTTGCATCCATTGCTGTCAGGTACATACTTTTTTTGCATTAGTCCTTAAGGATATTTGTGGAATTATTAATTACCTAGTTTGAAATTAAGAAAAAAACCTTCTTTTTATTTTTCTGTTGATGTCATAAGTAACTGTTGTTTTTTTATTTGTAGTAGCTCTATAAATCAGTCAGCAGACAGTGGAGGAACTGACAACTTTGTCCTCATAAGTCAGCTGAAAGAAGAAGTAATGTCACTGAAACGTCTTCTACAGCAAAGAGATCAGACTATTTTAGAAAAAGATAAGAAGGTAAAAGTTGCACCTGCTTCATAATAAATTGAGCATTTTGTTTGCTATTTTGTAGACTCCTAACAATGTCAAAATGGTGAGAGAAAGCAGAAATCAGAGCAACTAATCAAAAGTTACCATTTAAAGGAAAAGTTTGGCACTTGTATCATGAATGTATTTTGCCTCTAAGTCAAGGAGGAATTCATCTTACCTCACTTCAGCCATCTAGACTCACTGTTCCTCAGGCTGAGTGCCACAAGTGATGGATAAAGTGCCACACAGTGGCTTGTGTGTTTTATGTATTCCCAGACACCTACATAGGTTGATGAGCACACAAGAGAAGGGGAGGGTCAAGAGTAGTAATCATAGTTACTACTACATAGCATACATTTTTTTTTAGTTTTAAGCTAAAGCAACTCTAGCCATAAGGAATGATTTGGTATCTGAATTTACATGTGTAGTATAATACATGTAAGTGTTTTGATTGGAAAAGATTGGCAGCCTGTGTGTAGTGTTATCAAGTCTTTGTGAATGGTCAGAGACTAGAAAAAAGCTGGGATTAGATGCCTGACAGTCAACAAAAGTTAAGCAAAATACACCTAGATGGCTGCAGTAAAATCTGTATACAGGAGATTCACCCTTCAAATGACCTAGTGACTAACAAGGAGAGAACTAATTATGAATGCCTATTTTGCCTCTACCTTTGAAAGCTTTTTTTCTCTACCATCTGAATAAATAGATGCTCTTAAGACACTGTAGTGATGGCTCTAGAAGGCTTGCTCAGGATTGAGGAGATTATGGAATTGTATTAAAAAAATCATTTTACTGTATTTTCAAGTAAAACTTTGATTAGAGATGCATGGTGGCCTATCAGAACATTGATGGCTAAGAAAGGCTCATTGATCCTGAAGCAAAAATGCTTCCACTGTTAAACCATAGTTCAGTGTCTTCATTTTTGCACTTAAATGTCTGATGTAAAGAATATTGAACTTGGTTACATTGCTATTATAATATAGCTAGTGTTGGAAGTACTTGCTGTTTGAAGCCTTCAGGCAGTTAATGTGAGAGCTGAACAGTCTGTCATGGAGTCTCTAGGCATTTCCCACAAAGGCCCTGATCTCTCTTTTATAAAGCCAATAGAAGATAGGAGTCAGTATGAAATTCATTTATCTCTTTTTATATTTGATCTACTGGGCAAAGCCAACAGAAGGGCTAGATAAGGAAATGTCACCTATTGCTGTGTAACTTGTTTTGTGCTCTTTCTGTAGGAAGAGCACCTAATCATTTTAATATCCCTACTACTAAAAGTATTTCTTTGACCTCAAAGCTCTTTGAATGTAAGAGCTTCTTCAGGCATGAATTACTCTCAGAATGTCACTTACTTTCTTCAGCTGTTGTGTGAGGGAGAAAAGCTAAACACAGAGTACAGTGTTTGCACAGCTGAAAAATTTATAACAGATGAATGTATTGCAGATTTTGTTTTTTACTGTGAGATAGTAAAAGTAAAGACAAGTACTAGGATAAAAGCCTGAAACCTGTGAGAGGTTCCTGTTAAGATCTTGTCCCAAGGTTTGTATAGGGACAGCATTTGAACAGTTTGGAGCACTCTGAAAGGAGAACTTCTGAAATATGTAACATATGGCAATAAAAACAAGTGAGTACAGCAGCTGTACACAAAATCCTCCTTCAGCATGTTTTGTTACAAGTCAGAATCTCAACCATGTCATTACCAGTGCTTACTGTTTGCAGTACCAGCCTTATTTCACTTTCTGGACAAAATCCTAGTGAGTCACCAAGACATTACCGTGGGANCTCCCTAGCCCTGCTGCTCATGCCTCTCCTGATGCAGCCCAGGATGCTGTTGGCTTTCTGGGCTGTGAGTGCACATTGCTGGCTCATCTCCAGCTTTTCATCTATCATTACCCTCAAGTCTTTCTCTGCATGGCTGTTTTCAACGAGTTCCTCTCCCAGTCTGTACTTATATATAGGATTGCTCTACCCAGATGCAGGACCTTACACTTGGACTTAATAAACTTCATTTGATTCTCATGGGCCCACTGAGTTTGTCCAGGTCCCTCTGGATGGCATCCTGCCCTTCTGGCATATCAGCCACACCACTCAGCTTCATGTCATCTGCAGCCTTGCTGAGGGTGCACTCGATATCCATGTCTACGTCATTAATGAAGACATTGATCACTAGGAAGGGAGCACAGTTTGCTGAATGGCAGTGTATTTGCTCATCTACTTGTACACTTTACTCTGGTACAATATGACCCTTACTTTTTTGATACTTAGTTTGTGGTATGTGATCCTGTGCTGGATCCCCTGGAACTCCCAACAGCTATATGTACATAACTTGAGCAGCAGTCTTGTGCAGTGAGGTATATATACAACAAACTGTTAGGAGTTCACTCAGCTGCAAATGCTTCAAGAAGGAAGCATCCAGCTGCTTAGGTAGAATTATATATCACAACTCAGCAACACTTGCCTTACTGTGTGTCATCTGGATCTCTTCCTGCCTCAGGAGAGGCCCAGTGGCAGCAGTACTACACCATACACTCAGAAGTAAATAATGAGTTAAATCATTTTAATTGCACATTTCTAATAACACAGTTTAAGTCACTGTTGGTGTGGATCAAGCAGCAGTGAAGCCTGGAATGTATAGTTCTGTTTAGGGCAAATTGTAGCATAAAGGGACACAAAGGAATCCTTCCTGTTGTCTTTGGGAGAATTTTCATGTGTTAGCATAAAATGTAACTGAATAGACAGAGCAAGTGTGTGATGAGTATCTCATAGCTGAAAGAACAGCTAAGCTTATAAATCATCAGTCTTGTATTTGAATATTTTCTTTTGTTGAGGATTAACCTTTATAGCAAATCCTTTGCAAAAAAATATGGTTATCTAAGTACACTTGTATGTTAATTTTAGATGAAGAAAACATTCTTTTCAAGCTACTTCTCAAATGTTGAGCTGTCACTGCTGCAAGAGTAAATAGTGTTTCCTGAGATTCCTGAGGTGTCCATAAAGATTTCACAGATTGATTACAAGATGTAGCAGTCCAAGGAATCTTCATACAGTTTGTGTTTTCAGTTGACAGAACTGAAGGCAGACTTCCAGTACCAGGAGTCTAATTTGAGGACAAAGATGAACAGTATGGAGAAAGCTCACAAGGAAACTGTGGAACAGTTGCAGGTAATTGCTTACCAGTACTTGACAAATCCTTCAGATAGAATTGTGCATTCAGGCTCTTCACTCCCAGGAATGATGTATAATACCAAGTGCTTCAATGGCCATTACCATGTGTAACTTGGGATGCATTTTCCAGCAGTTCTGCAGGCCACAGACAATTTCCATATGAATTAAACAAAGAATTGCTTTCTGACTTTGAGGGAGAGGCTTACCTTACATGCTTTCTCAAAGGTTAGGTCTCTTTTCTGACATCTCATCAGTTGTCAGTGTGCTGTTGACCTGATGGAAGAGCTCAGTGTTAACACAGTTAACAGTTAAAGGGAGAAAGCCTGAGTTATTTGCCTTGTAAGTCACAGACTGGACAGATACTCAGTGCAATACCTCAGATGCTAAAGTTTGTGATACAGGGAATGTGGTTACTTTTTCTGTTAAAGATGGAATATGCATATCAAAAAGCATGTACAGATCCTTGAAAAGTGATTGTTACCTTCTTTGAATATTCTCAGCATGGACATTTTGAGAATTGGTTTCATAAATGCAATGGGAAGTTAGTGCCTGACTCTCTGCAATGTTTCAGTCATTCATACAACTGTTTTCTGTCTGTCTTGCAGGCCAAAAACAGAGAACTGCTCAAACAGGTTGCAGCATTGTCAAAGGGTAAAAAGTTTGATAAAAGTGGAAGTATACTCACATCTCCTTGAAGAACTGATTCTTCCTGGGGTTGCTACTCAATGTAAATTTGAGTAATTGTGTGGAGCCCCTTAATAAATCCTGTGTAGTGGGAGAAATATTTTTGCACACCAGATTAGTTGGCATGTTTCCTACACATTTTTATAATTAATATGCAGCTTTTTTTAGTTACTGTTCAGATGAAATACTTCAACTGGCTTGAAGAATGTTTTTATTTTTTTGATATTGGAAACTCTTTGCCAGCAATAGTGTTAAAGAATTGCATAGAGAACATAGCAATGTTCTCTCTAAAAGGACAACATGCAATAACAAACTAGGTGTACTTTTTACAAAGCAGCAGCTGAGTCTTTGAAGCTACACTGATGTCAGCCAAACCTGTATGAATTTGCAGTGACACTGAGCACTGCTTTCTGGCAACTCTCCTTTTACTTTGTATCAGAATACAAATTTAGAATGGAAATCATGGTGCTCTCCAGTGAAATGAAAAAAAAAAGGCAAATAGATATGTGTAAATACAACTGTAATGGTTCTATTCTTAGTTATAACAAGTAATTAGTGTTTCACATCCTCGTGATAGGGATTTACTGAAAGATTATCTATTGTACAGTAACAGAGGCAGTGTGGTTTTTGTAAGATTTACTGTAGATTTTTCTTGCAAGTGCCTTTCTCCAACTGTTTATTTATAGGAATGTTGGTATTTTGTACATAAGGTTTTTATGTTTTCAATGCTGTTTAATAAATGTTTTATGTAAATATAAATGTGTGTACAGATGAATCTGAAACCAAGATCAATGTGGCTAGTGCAGTGCTTGAGGCAGCGTTAAGAGCTAGCTAATGGATGGACAGTGAGTACTGGCTTTAGATAACCTTTGTAGCTTGTGTCTGTGAGGTGTAGAATTTTGTTAGTGCTGCTCATGCCAAACACTTCCTGAACAAAAACCAAACTGTGTTTTGCCACACTGGAGCTTAGTGGTTTGTTCCCATGTTTTTCCCATTTGGCACAGCACTAACGTGAATTCCATAGCAGACATTGTGCTCCCAGTGTTCCATCCTTAATGAGACACTCAAAGCTCTTAAAATATTTCCCCTTGTCTGATTTTGTAATTAGTTGTAACATGGTTACCCAATTAGAAAAGAGCCAAAAATTAATGGAGGGAAGTGGATGTGGTGTCAAAGGGTGAGTTGTTTTCATGTTTTGGGTAGATTGTGATTCTAAATGACATCAGTTTAAGTTTAGCTCTGCTCCAAATGGATTTCTGCAGAAATTTCTGTTAAACATAATTACCCCAAGGTCCTCACTTCAGGAAGGTGAGTGTGACCAATCAGCATAAAGTGAAGTAGACTTACCTAAGTAAAGGTTTAGTTCAGCTCTGGGTACTGATTGGTAACCAGTTAACTGCTTATATTTCAGTAAGCTTAATTGTGTAGAATAAGCTACACAATTTTTAATTAAAGCTCTAAAATCTAAAGCTCCTTGGCTGTCCACTCAAATACTGAACTATGAGCACCTTTTCAGTAGTTCAAAGAACTTCCAGCAGTGGCAGACTACTGAACAATTTGAAAAGATCAAGCTCTCTTGTTTTTTATGCTATACATGTATTTTTATATATTAAAACCAACTTTCTATGTTAATAAATGCTTTTTAAAATTTCTAAACTAGGGTAAAGAATGCTGCTGTGTTTTGAGGATTCAGAAGCTGATGGAGGTGCTGGGGCCAAACTCCATCTTAGCATCTCCTCCAGGCTGAGAGTTGAGAGTTGGGGTTCCTCAACCTGGGAAAGAGAAGGCCTTATTGTGGCCTTTCAGTATATAAAGGGACCTTATAAAAAAGAGGGAGAGACACTGCACACAGTGATGGGACAGAGGGGGAATAGTTTGAAACTGAAAGAGAAGAGATTTAGATTAGATGTTAGGAAGAAATTCTTTCCCCAGAGAGTGGTTAGGCACTGGCACAGGTTGCCCAGAGAGGTTGTGGCTGCTCCATCCCTGGCAGTGTTCAAGGCCAGGCTGGATGCAGCCCTGGGTGAGCTGGGCTAGTGATTGGCATCCCTGCCCATGGCAGGGGGATTGGAACTAGATGATCTTTAAGGTCCCTTCCAATTTATGATTTCCATTAATTCAGAATTAGTGTTTTGATATTTTTTTCCAGTTGAATCGTGACTCATGTTTGGTGAAATTGGTTTTAAAACATAGAAATGCATAGCACATTGAAATGTTTGAATTAAGATCACTTCATGATATCTGTTCAAGCTGCAGTAAGGGCATTTTAAAGGAACAAACTGAAGTTCTCTATAAGAAATAATTGACTTTATAAATGCCAATCTGCAAATTTTTGAGAGGTTTCCTGGTGTTTACTTCTAATGAAATGCCTGTAAGTTTTCTTCTTAACATGGATTTTTTTAAAGCTCTAAACTAGCCAACTGATTCTCAGTGCTGAAAATAGGATCCTGGAGCTGTAGGTTATTGACATAATAAACTGATGTTCTTTAAATGTGAATCTGCAAGGAGATTGTTGTACTGTATTGTGCTTTTTAGCCTGGTCCCTGATGTTGATTAGCATTGACCAGTAATTGGCCATTTTGGCTCAAGTTATTTATGTATTTTAAGTCTGTGAATATTGCAGTCCCCTTTCAGATCGTATGTCTCAATGTGTTCTGCAGTGAAGCTGTTCAGCTGTCCACATGTATAGACTGTTGCAATACTGTACTGGCACACATCTGACCATTGACATTTTGTACCTTTTCTAAATCCAATGTTTCACAATAAAATCTTGTCAAAAATGAATCTGTCCTTTTGAAGTTATTCAGAAATTCATATTTTGTGTTATCCTTCATGCTGTGTCACTTACTAAAAGGCTCTGGCCAAAAAAGGGACAGAATTTCATATTTGCATTTAATATTTAGATTTCTGGGAGGATTAGATGCTTTGGGCTGTCTACATGTTGTAACAAATTAGAGCTTCCAATTCATTTCTCTCAAGAAATGATTTTGGTTTTCTATGACAAGCTTATTCGTAGAAATACTTGTAGAGAAGGAAAAAACCTTTAAGATTTTTAACTGAAATTTTTAACTGAAATTTTTAACTGAAATTTTTAACTGAAATTTTTAACTGAAATTTGGAGCACAGGAGGTTTAGTATTAACACAAGGAGGAACTTGTTTGCAGTTCAGGTGCCAGAGCACTGGCCCAGGCTGCCCAGGAGCCTGTGGAGTCTCCTTGTCTGGAGCCATTGCAGAGCTGCCTGGACACATTGCTNTAACTGAAATTTTTAACTGAAATTTTTAACTGAAATTTTTAACTGAAATTTTTAACTGAAATTTTTAACTGAAATTTTTAACTGAAATTTTTAACTGAAATTTTTAACTGAAATTTTTAACTGAAATTTTTAACTGAAATTTTTAACTGAAATTTTTAACTGAAATTTTTAACTGAAATTTTTAACTGAAATTTTTAACTGAAATTTTTAACTGAAATTTTTAACTGAAATTTTTAACTGAAATTTTTAACTGAAATTTTTAACTGAAATTTTTAACTGAAATTTTTAACTGAAATTTTTAACTGAAATTTTTAACTGAAATTTTTAACTGAAATTTTTAACTGAAATTTTTAACTGAAATTTTTAACTGAAATTTTTAACTGAAATTTTTAACTGAAATTTTTAACTGAAATTTTTAACTGAAATTTTTAACTGAAATTTTTAACTGAAATTTTTAACTGAAATTTTTAACTGAAATTTTTAACTGAAATTTTTAACTGAAATTTTTAACTGAAATTTTTAACTGAAATTTTTAACTGAAATTTTTAACTGAAATTTTTAACTGAAATTTTTAACTGAAATTTTTAACTGAAATTTTTAACTGAAATTTTTAACTGAAATTTTTAACTGAAATTTTTAACTGAAATTTTTAACTGAAATTTTTAACTGAAATTTTTAACTGAAATTTTTAACTGAAATTTTTAACTGAAATTTTTAACTGAAATTTTTAACTGAAATTTTTAACTGAAATTTTTAACTGAAATTTTTAACTGAAATTTTTAACTGAAATTTTTAACTGAAATTTTTAACTGAAATTTTTAACTGAAATTTTTAACTGAAATTTTTAACTGAAATTTGGACCACAGGAGGTTTAGTTCAGACTGCAGGAGGGTTAGTATTAACATGAGGAGGAACTTGTTTGCAGTGCAGGTGCCAGAGCACTGGCCCAGGCTGCCCAGGAGGCTGTGGAGTCTCCTTGTCTGGAGCCATTGCAGAGCTGCCTGGACACATTGCTGTGTGAGCTGGTCTAGGTGCTCCTGCTCTGGCAGGGGGGTTGCACTAGATGAGCTTTCTAGGGCCCTGCCAACCCCTCACATACTGGGATACTGTGAAAGCCTTCAGTAGGCTTTTTGCTGATTAACATCAGCACTTGTTTGAAAGTACCTGAATTTCAGTCTTAGTCTTTTAAGCATAAAGTTGTTTTTCCTTTACATACATTTTGTACAGGTTAGGTGATTGTGAGGTTCAAAGAGGCGTTGATAATTTGTGTGTGTGTGTTTCCTCTCTTGTGGCAGGAGTTAGGTGCCTCCATCCATGTGCTGCTGGCTGGCAGTCATGCTGGCTGCAGCTCTAGGTCTCATTTGACATTTTTCTCAACAATCAATCTTTCCACACTCCACCAGAATACTTCTCACTGTTATAAAAGTTCATTCTGAATAAAAGTTCAGAATGAAAAAAAGAAACAACCAAACCCAACCAAACAAAGCACACACATACAAAAATGTCCAAACCAAGAAGGAAGGGTTTGTAGGTTTCTGGTCAAGGCAATTATGAGTTTCAGAGGCCCACTTTTAATGTTTTATATTAGGTAAAATATAAATTATTTTACGCNGATAGGACAAGGGGAAATGGATGGAAATTGCCCCAGGGGAGGTTCAGGCTAGATATTAGGAGGAATTTCCTTGCTGCAAGGGTTGTCAGCCATTGGCACAGGCTGCCCAGGGAGGTGCTTGAGTCCCCATCCCTGGAGGGGTTTAAGAGACAGGTAGATGTTGCATTGGGAGGCATCATTTAGCAGGTTGCTAGGGCTAGGACAAAGGCTGCACTGATGAGCTTCAAGGTCTCTTCCAGCTGGAACCGCTCTATGATTCTAGGTATAGCAATGTATAATAAGCTATTCTAATATTGAATTGTTCTTTAATGCAAAGTTGCAATGTCTTTGAAGCCTTTTATTTTCAAAGCTGTGAGCAAGTCAGACCCATGTGCTGTACCTGGTTTAGATACAGCTTCTGTGTGACACATCCAAAACTTCTCTAACTGGCCATGGAACAGATTGACTCTCTAAAAGAGATCTGCATCATTTGATCCTCTTCCCTCACTTCCTAAATGCTAAATTTAGGAGGAGAAAATAGAGCTAAGTAGGAATGCCTGCCTATATAAGTTTAGCCACTAGATGCTGCTTAAACCACACAGTTACTCAGGAGTATGTGGTTGGAAGCACTTTCTGCCTAGCATCCAGAGTGGAGAGCTGTTCCTGTTCAAATGAAACGTTGATGCTAAAACGTTGATTGCTAAAACAATACTGAAATAATTGTACTTTGGGATATATTTTAGAAAATTTGAAGTATGTTTTTCAAAATGAAGCGTAGAGATATTAAGCATGTTTAATATAGTTAAATATTAAAATAATATCTATTGGGAACTATTTTCTCTGTTTGCTTTTCCTAGAGAAAGAAAAATCCTCATTTTATAGGTCAGCTTGACTGCTGTCACACAAAAGGCATTGTTAGAATTGAAAACAGACTCCAGAATTCCCCAAATAATATGGAGATTATCTTTTTCCTTTGAAGGAGCTGCTATAGATAATTAAAGTCTTTTCTAGGCACCATAGATGCGTAATAAATCTGTAGAGGTTGTTAGCTGACTTAGTGTTTGAACCTTAGACATCATTATTATATGTAATTGGTTTATTCTTAGTATGGTTGGCAATACAAAGGTGAGAAGAATATAATCTGAAGGTTTAAAACTTCCTGCTTTCCTCTTTGAGTATGATGCACTTCTGATACAGACTTCTTAGTCTGATTCTGTTAGTAAATGTATTTGAAACCTTGTGACTTTACAATGAAAGGGAGAGCTCTTACCACCATTTAAAAAATCAGGCTGTTTTTAACAAGTTTTGGATTCACAAAGATGTAATTATAGTAGAGGGGAGAAGTGTTTTCAATTGTATACTCTATAGCCATTTTTGGTATTGTATTTATTTCTGTGAGCAATCTGAAGGAGGAAGACCCAGGGAACTACAGAGCTATCAGTTCCTTATTACAGGAGAAGCATGGCTGCACAGAGCCCAGCAAAGGGCCACAAGGATGATGGGCTGGAGCATCTCTCCTGTGAGGAGTAAACTAGGTGATAGTGGGAGGGAAAAAACAAAGAGACAAGTAATCCAGATCATTTTACAAAGCAGTAAATAGAAATTTTGTGGTGATTCAGAGTGCACTCATCAGCTTGGTTCTGCTGTCAAGATTTCTATCAGGCTGACAAACAGGTTTTATCTCAAAACCAAAAAATGAGTGTGTTTTACAAAATGGCAAAACAACATGTTTTCCATTCTTGGACTATAGTTAGGAATGCAGATATTGATATATTATTTACCAGAATGGTATCAGAGCTTATATAAACAGTCATTTATCTAAAAATAGCTCTGCTACTTCAGTGGAACATGAAATTATTTTGGTAGTTGATACAAAACAATCTCTTGACAGGTAAGTTTTCTTTTTAACTGCACTGGAAGCTTTTCTGTAGCCTAATTTCTGTTTCTTAAGTCTTACTAACATCGTGTTCTGTGTTGCATTTTGTGGCAAAAAAATTCCATCAATCAATCCATTTCATCACCATTTCTAGGATGGTTCTTCCTTAAATACATTTATTGGCTTAGAATTTGAAGGCTGTAGTTCTGCCCTCCAGGGTCAGCATACTCAAGAGATTCTCCTAGCATTTTGGTTTAATTAAACTACTTTGTTACTAATTAGCACCACTGAGTTTTCCTCTTCTCAGTAAGATTTTTTTCTTCCAGGATTCACCGTGCGTAGGGAAAATTAAGAAGTCCTTCAACTCCTTCATGTAAATTACACTTACATCTTCTTGGCACTTGTTCTAGTGCCTTTTTTTACCAAGAGTAAAAATGCCAAGTTTGGGTGCTGGAGCTAGTGAGAGATCTGTTCTGGTGCTCCCTGGAGGGATGACTCTCCAGTTCATGACACCCACTGGTGCAGGGTCCTACACCTGGGTCAGAACAATCCCCACTATCAATCCAGGCTGGGG
>VWZO01016550.1:32671-63435 GCA_013396975.1 Bucco capensis | reverse complement strand
GGCTATCAGATTAGTCAAGCAGGACTTCCCCTTGTGGAATCCATGAACTTAGCTCTCTTCAACAGTCACTGTTAATGTAGGAAGAGGTTGCTGGTTCAGTGATCTCCAGAACCTTGAAGCTGAGGAAGCACGCTCACCCTGGTTTCCTCCCTCTACAAATATGAGCCTTCAGGACATGGTGGTATGGAGCTAGATGCCAGGTTGATTACTTTGGAAAGCCTATGTCTCCTGAACAGATCTCTTCCTGGGTTCTGAATCAATACTTACAAGTGGGTAGTTGCATCCTGAAACAGGGATAAAATGGGGATGATGTTAGCTGCCTAGCAGAAATGTATCTGGGGAGAAAGTGTCTTGGAAACTTGACTCACTTCTAGCCAAGACAGAATCCCAGGAGAGGAATCAAATACTGATAGCCAAGGTATTCTTTCCATAATCACAGCCATTTGAGAATCCCAGAGTAGTGAAGAATGTCAGGCTCCAGACCATTTTAAGGATTTAAGCATCTTTCTCCCCCAGTTTAATAGCATGGAACTTCTTTAAAGAACTTCCTTTCCCTCTAAATTACTTTTTTATCACTTCCATATTCTTCTAATCCATACCACTTTATAATGGTATAAGAAAAGCCTTTGTGTTGTCAAACTGTTGCTGGCATTCCAGTCTATACAGCTGCATAAACTCTTCAGTCCTTTTCCTGTAGGGCTGAGCTTGCAGAGGACTGATGTGCCAGCTACACAGGAGAATTGCTGTCCTGGGATATCCTGACAGAGCTCCATGTTTTGTCTCACTGGGTAGCCATTGATCTTTCATAGATCCTGATCCCTCTAACAGTATTTACAAGCTCTTTCACATCTTAGTTTGCTTTCAAGTTCTCCTGGGCTGTTGTTCCCTCTGACCATGAGCTGTATGCTGCTGAATAAGTTGCCTCAGACATTTCAGTGCCTCAGATGCTTCCTACAACTAGCAATACTAGTGGTTGGTCCTTGGAGAAGGTGTCTTCCTAAGCCTTGTCCAGATGGTGCTGGCTTGCCTGGGAAGCGTTACTGCTGTCGCCTCTTGGACATCTGCTGTTCGGTTTTGGCAAAGCAAGGTTAATGCTTCTTTGTCCTTTTCATTTTCAATGGTTCTCTGAAAGTTCCTAATTCTCATCTGATACAGAGCTCAACTATTTCTGCATGTCTTGTACTTGTTTTTAATCATATTAATGTGTATGAAGGCTTACAGAAGTTTCTACTGCAGAACTTTGAGTCATGCGTGTGGTTTCCAGTATTTAGTTTATTGCTCTTTTTTGTTTCCTGCTTCTCTTGAACTTGAAATCTGATCTTAAATCTTCCAAAACCTTTTCATCTCCAGGATAATAGATTTTGCAATTAGTCATTAAATTACTAGCATAATGCACTTACTGGAACTGTCTGGAAATTATGCTTTTCTCTTAAAGCATTTTCGTTGTAGATATCTGAAAGGTGTATGCTGATACCATTTATAGCTGTTTAACTCCAGAAGACTATGCTGAAGGCAGAGGAGACACCCTCCTGTTAATTCATGTGTTTAGGGTAAGAACCTGGGCCCACCTTTTTTTAACTTTAGTCTGTATTTCTTGGAGTGGAAGAAATCACTTCCCTGTACAGTGATGATTAATAACTCGTGCATCTGAAAGCAGAAAACACATCTGCACCAAAGCAGGCCTTGCTCTTGCTATGATGTTTTTTAGAGGTTATAATTTGTCTCCAATTTCTTTCTTTCTCATAACACATCTCTGTCAGGGGAGCCATAATAGCAGGAACTTTGTTAATTTGTTAGCATGCTTAGATATTTACTGAGCACATTGTTTGCATGTTAATAAATAGTTGGCTTCCACTGCAAACCTGCACATCCTGAACCTTGTGTGGAAGACAATGTTTTGTTCCTTTGAGAAGTACATTGACATTAAAAGTTAATTTACAACTAATCTCTTTCTTTCTGAAACTCCCTATCAGAAGGTGCAGAAGAATTTTCCAATCAATTCCTTATCACTGTGTTATCCTGACACTTCAGGTTTCATAAAGCTATAGTCCTTAAAGTGGTTTTAGATGTCTGTGCCTATCATTTATTAGGAAAATAACCTTTTAAAACTGTTGTGACAGTAACATTTCAGGCTAGGATGGTAGGCTAAAGAACCAGTTTTGAACAATGAGTATTTATGATTTTTGTGTTGAAGGTGGTGAAAGACTGGAGCAAGTTGTCCAGAGAGGTGGGCAAGGGAGGTGAACCTGCTTTGGCAGGGGATTGGACTAGATGATCTCCAGAGCTTCCTTCTAACCCCTACCATTCTGTGGCTCTGTATGGAAATGGAGTGAAATGCCTAACCACAGATGTTCACAAACAACGTGAAGATTATCATGTTGAGGTGATGAACTGTGGAATGGGCTAGAGACAGATTTCTCTCATTTGCTGCTAGTATGACAGCATATTTATGCCAAGCCATGCCTATAGCAGGTCAAATCAGAAGTGTTGTGTGTGGTTAATTGTTCTTAGGCCTTTACTATATCATTCTGCATCACTTAAAGCTTCTCCTTCTTCCAGTATTGTACTTCTGGCTCAGCCATTCCTCTCATCTTCTTACTGCAACCATTCTTTATGGTTTGCCAGTGGCATCAGCTTTGACTTGTCATTTGTCCTCATCCCCCCAAAACCACCTTTGCCTTTCTCTGTACTCTTTTAATTCATGTGGCCCTCTGCCTGCTTTTTCATGGATGTCCTTCCATGCTTATGGGCTGATGATAACAAGGCTATGGGTAAGTCAAGACTGGTAAAATAATTTCTTTTTTATTTAAATTCACACTTCATTATGTCACTAAGACTGTATTATCTGGAACACAGGTAGCCATCATTTCAAGTTTACTTTTCCTTTTGTCAGCCCTACACTTTCTTGTCTGTCTGGACCTTTTAGTGGGCCAGATCTCTTGAAGCAGCCACTGTGTTACATGCAGGCCCCAGTTTAGCAAAGAGCTTCACCATATGACTAACTTAAAGCATCTATTTAAGACATATGCTTCTGTGCTTTGATGAATGCTTTGCCAAGCAATTTCTGTGTCTTGCTGGGAAAAAATGCAATAATAATATGCCAAGAATTTGCCTATGAGACAGTCATTTATGAATACACTGACCTGGAGTATTTGCTTTTGCCTTCTCTTTTGTGCATGGAATTTCATAGCAGGGACATTTAAGTGGTGAGCAGCTATGCAGCTTAGTTATGCTAGCTAGTAAGTGTGTGAAAGATCTCTTTATTATTGCAAATTGGGGAGAAAAAGAATCAAGTATGGAGTAATAATAGAGTAAGGAAGATGACTTTTCTTCTTTGATGGCCATCACTCCAGTATAGCTAGTGCCAAACCAGCGTGACTGAGGAGAATCCAACCATCGTTATTTAGTAGTTTGCAGTCCAAGCTGAGCTGAGGTGCAGAGTTTGTTCCAGTAAATATTTTTAGAATGCCAATATTTCAATCAGAAGAGAGACTGTGAGACTGCAAGGAAAGAGAGAAATGGAATTTATCTGCTCACTTACAGAGAGGGAGAAATTGAGAGAAGGTTTCTGTTTTTACCTTCACATGGGTTATATCTGAGGCTCAGCAGATCACAGAATCACAGAATGGTTTTAGGGTTGGAAGGGACCTCTGGAGGTCATCTAGTCCAACCCGCCTGCAGTGGGCAGGGACATCCCCAACTAAACCCTACGGCAACCTGGTATTCCCATGTGGTCTCCCATCCAAGTACTAACGGGGCCAACCCTGCTTGACTTCTGAGATCAGGCCTTCTCAGGGTGGTATGGCCACCTTAAAAGAGCCAGCGGGGAGGCACCACTGGGATTCAAACCCAGGATCTCCTGTTTACTAGACAGGCACTTTAACCAACTAAGCCACTGCGCCCCATTTCCAAAACTACCTTCCCTGACCGGGAATCGAACCCGGGCCGCGGCGGTGAGAGCGCCGAATCCTAACCACTAGACCACCAGGGAAGCATCATGCTCTTGATGGGAAGCTGAATCCTGCCTTGAGCTCTGCTCCTGCTAAATTCTCTCCCTCATGAGCAGCCTTGGTGATGCTGTTCCTTGCTCCTGTGATCAGCCTATGGAACAAAGCTATGGTAATGAATGTGTCTCTAATTGCTTTCAATCCACACAGGCTGCTACATACTAGGCAGGGAAGAGGTGCCTTCTGTCCTAGTTTGAGTCAAAACAAGGTATTCTTTGGCATATAACATATCAAACTTAGGCCTTAGGGTCTCTTTTACACAAGGCCTAAGACCCAAGCAAAACAGATGCAGAATTAAGCTATTTAGCAGCTAATTAACAACCAGTACATATAAGGAGAGGTTTGCATCTCTACCTAGCCTGAAGGTTGAGAACCTGAGCCTTGTGAAGATCAGAAGCTCAGCTCTGTTCCTACAGGAATCTATCTTTTGTGCTTTCTGTCTCAATCCAAGAGTTCCTGAGTTCCAGGATCCAGCCTCCTGAGTCTGAGTCCTGGCTGAGGTAGTTGCCATCAAGGGAGGTTTGGTTCTGGTACTGGTTTTGTTTGTGTGTGTGGGGTATATATATATACTTAATGACAATCATAACAAGAAAATTAAGTAGTTTAAGTTTCATTTCTACTTCTCAAGTCTTACTTTTCTCTGTTAATTTCCCCTTTTCCTCCCTGGAGTGGGGGCAAAGGGAATAATAGAGAATATCTGTCCCTGGGCTGGTGGTTGGCCCAGCCCTAACCCTTGACACCTTCTTCTATAGCAGGGGGCATGGTTCACTTTGCAGGGCTGGCCTTGTCTTTATGCAGCAAACCCCTGCTTTGGGAGAGACAGAGCAATGTGATCATGCCATTCATTTCTCCTGCTACCTCCCTGTGGCCCTTTTACAGGATCTTTTGATCTTCCACTGGGATTGAAGTTTACTGTGGCTTTCCAGTGTGGGAGCACAGGGCTTAACTGCTCAGTGGGTCTGTCAGGTCTGAGTGTGATTACCCTGATGGAAGAGCTGTCACACAGGGCTGAGCTCAGTAACCAACAGTGTAGTTTATCCATTTGCAGGCTAGGAGAGAAACTCAGGCTGCTGCCACTTATTCCTCAACTCCTCAGCAGCTTCTGCTTGCCCAGGTAGACAGCACCTTGCACAATCTCTGCAGAGCAGTGCTCATGTAGAAAACCTGTGTGAACAACAACAAAAAAGCTTTCCTAGGGAAGAGATTCCTCTGGAAGATTTCTGAAGGAGAAAGATGAAGATAAAGCCCTGGAGTCATGCCTTTACCAAAAACCAATCTTGACTGCTGATAGTAACTGTGTAAAACTACTTGAATGATAGAACAGTGAACCACCTTTATTTTTCTGTCTTCCACAACAGAATGCTTAGACACAAAACCCCATAATTACCAGGTGAGTCAGTGGAAAAGAGTAGATTTCAAAGGAACCACCATGAAGTTTGCAGCAGGCAAAAGCAGCCAAAAAGGGAGATAAGGGTGAGGCATTTCATGTTCATAACCTAGTCAGCAGCTTCAGTCCAGTCAGCTCATTCACATGTTGTGTTCATGTGGCAGACCTTACAATATGGTGGGGATTTATGGAATGAAAATACAGAAGCCTTCAGAACTGTGCATGGACTCTAAGTCTCTCATTCATTATGTAATCATTCTTTCAAAGATATTTCTTCTTAAAAGCATACAGATATTAACTGGCTTTGTCAAAACATACGTTACTAGTCTGCACAAATTTAAGCAGAAAATACATTGCATTTTTTGCAGTTTGAGTTACTACCTGAATATGAAGAAGCATGGCACATTCTTTGTCCTTATGTTTCTGCATCAGAATTGTATAACTCCTTAAAATAAATTTACCTAATTATTCCAATGAAGATTTATATGAAAATCTATATAGACAAAGCCCTTCTCCATGTGTTAGCCTGAAGCTCAAACTTAGTAGCTTTACCTTGCCTCTTAAATCCTATATTGCCTACAGCAGGACAGGATTCCTCAGCATGCTTTGAATTGTCAAGCTGTGTGTGACCAGATCCAAATCTNATCACCTCTCTCCCTCTGCTGGCCACGCTTCTCTTGCTGCAGCCCAGGATGCCATTGTGCTTCTGGGCTGCCAGCATGCACTGTTTGCTCATGGCCAGCTTCTCAGCCACCAGCACCCCAAGGCCTTTTCTGCAGGGCTGCTCTCTATCATCTCATCCCCCAGCCTGGATTGATAGTGGGGATTGTTCTGACCCAGGTGCAGGACCCTGCACTTGGTCTTGTTGAAGCTCCTGAGGTTCCCCTGGGCCCACCTCTCCAGCCTGCCCCTCTAACTTATCCCCAGCACCCATAGCTTCGTGTCATCTGCACACTTGCTGCTGGTGCACTCAATGCTGCTGGCCATATGAGCAATTTCAATAACTTCAGTGTGCTAGGGAAGAAGTCCTTAAAGCATACGCTGCTCAGGCTATTTCATCTGTGTCTTTCTAGAGATAAGGGCATGATCAGTAACAAGCAATCTTACCCAACCTTGTGGTGGCAGGAGCTATGTGAGTGCCTTAAGTAAGTTTCAGTCTCTGTGCCTATATGTCAAAAGCAGCAAGGTCTCTAGGAAGTGCTGGAAAGCTCTCAAATTAAAGCCCTTGTGAACAGCTCTTGACTGCTATTGAGAGCTTAAGTGTACCTTCATGATGGTTAGGCTGATTGCTTATTTTTGGAGTATTTCATGTGAACAGAGTTAAGGAAGCTCTTTGAAATCTCCAAACCAGAGCATAGCCACCATGAGATGAGACAGCTGCAGAAATCCTGTATCTTATGGTCACCAAAAAGGCAGAGCCATGCTGCATTAGTCTCTACTAATTTATCAAGCTGGAGTGAATCAGAGAGGGTTTGTAGAAATGCTCATAAGAAAGAGATGGGACAGATTGCCTGCATGAATTTGTGGAGTCTATCTGTCTGCCTTCAGAGCTGTGAGAAAGGACTCATGCTTGATGGTTTCTCCTTTTCCAGCTGGATTGTTGGTGTGCTACAAGCTGATACCTCTCCCTACAAACCTGCCTGCTTTATCCTTAGACAATCACAGCTCCAATATGACTACTCAATAATGCATGCAGTGCTCCCTTTAGTCATTAAAGGAAATCCCTAGGAGCCATCCTGGACAGAATAACCTCTGTGAGGACCTTTGCAAAGGCTAGTTATTACGTGGAATGGACAATAAAGGGAAATGAGGTTTACGTTTGCTTATCCAAAAGGCCAAAGAGAGTTCATAGATTATTCTTTGCACAGATAAGCTAGACCTAATATAAACACTCCTCACTGGAAAGTATCTGCTGTTTGTTTTCCTAACTTTAACCATGTGGCTAGCAAAAGCACAATAAATGAAATACAAGATGGACATTTTAATAACAAAAAACCCCAGTGTCTTTGAAAACTTATGTTACTGGCCCTTGAAATAAAGTTAAATTTATCTTTTCTACTCACTGCCTGAAACACAAGCTGTTGTTGTTGCAAAGCTTTCTTCTAAGTGAAAACTGGTAAGATTTCAAGCCCATCCCATCATACAGGCATCATTACATTAGAGCAGAGCATCTGCTCATTTTAGTTAAAACAACTGCTCCTGTGCCCTTTGTTTGGACAATACTGATTTTATATCTGTTCTCCATGAAATTAGTGGATGTTTGTCCAAGGGAGAGATGGAAAATTGGAGAGGAATATTCTAATAGGTCCCAATTCTGCTATAGAAAATTCCTAACAGAGTCCTTGGTGAGTATAAATTGGCATAGCATAGCTCTTAAAAATCTCACCCACTACCCATCTGTATCTTTAGGTTCATAAGTATTTGAGGAAAAAAACCTCTGTCCTCTCTGCCAAAACTAGCTACAAATTATTTCAGACCAACCTGTGATGAATTTGTTTACTCTTCACTGTCTTTTTCAAATGTGACTAAGCTTAACAATTTATATCACTGACTTCTCAATTCTCTAACTGTGCCTGGGTATTTCAGAGTTAGCAAAAAGGTGGCTTTTACAATGAACCCTCTTTGATAAAACTTGCCACTCACAAGAATAAAACTTTAATTTCTATCTTTTAGTCAAAAATTTGCATTGTTATAGAACTGGAAACATGGGGCTGGGTGAAGGAAGGGAAGCCTGGCCCCAGAATGGAACCAGAAGACCTGTCAGAGCTTTGTCCAAAACAAAGAGGTAGTGATGTTTGTGCTAGCTGCCATTTCTGTGGCAACGTGACAGCATGTTTTACTGCAAAAACAGAGAGAGCAAATGCAAAGCTGTTGTTTAAATTCATTGCCATGAGCTCTTTATTGGTATTGGGGAGGGAGAAGTTCTTTAGCTACTAGTTAAGCACATTACTAACATGTCTTAAGTATAAAGAGAACTCAATGAAGGGGATTATGATGTTCAAATCTCCCTTCTGCTCATGGAGCTGTGCAGACTGCAACGTCCATCCATCACCCAGCTCAGGAGAGTGGCACAGGCACTGTCACTGAGCAGCCAGTGGCAGAGTCACTGGCTCAGGCTAGCTCTCCAGTGGCTGGCTGCAGCTTGAGGTTAGGTGAGTTAGATGAGCTGCTGGGACTGTGGTGGGTGGAGATGTTTATTTCTAGTATATGCCAAGAGGGATGGGTAAAGGTATGGCACTGGCAGAGCTGAAGGGATGGATTTACTGAAGCCATGATGGCTGTGGGATGGTGCTGAGGTGCAGTGGTATTGTGGCTGAGGCAGGGAGCAGGGCTGGGCTTTGTGAGAGGAAGGGTGAAGATGCACATATACAATGGGGTTCCCCAAAGCTCAAAGGGCTCTAAACAAAAACTACTTCTAGGCATTTTTGGTTGAGATCTGGTCCTCTGTACTAGATGAAGGTTTGATACAAAAGGGCAAAAAAGTATGTTTGCTACCTACTTTTATTTGATCCATAAGGCAGAAGTAGAGGCTGGCAGGAAATGGTTCCAGGTTTGGAAGATGATTAAGGCTGTAATGAAGACTGAACTTAACACAGGGAGGAAAGAATAGGATTGAGGATGCTGTGGGGCTCAATATTTATCTTTATTGTTGAACCATGCAAGATCACAGCACTGAATTGAAGGCTGGTGTCAGACATGGCAATCATCTTTTGCTTAATTGTGGGGTTGGTGTGTGTGTTTAGGATTAGATGATTGGATACCAGGGCTGGGAAACTAGACTCTGCTATTATGACATTTCATTTGGATTTTTCCTTTCTGTCTACCCCTTGCTGATGTACCAAGCCATTGTCATGAAGAAGTGGGATCCACAAGGGTAATCCCAACAGGGAACTGAAGTCTCTCACTAGAATATTGTCTCTGCCACTGGCTGCCCATGTGAGTGTTTCTATGGTGGCTGCTCAGCACCAAAAAAGGGCCATGAGAGACTGTTTTGTTTCCAGCAGCACATCCTCACCTGAAGCTTTCACCTTGCTTGTTTTGTGAAGCTCTCCTTTCTGGGAAAGTAAGATAATCCTGTGACCTTCTTGCCATGCTGGTGCCTGGTTTGAGTGCCATGAGTAGAGAGGTCCTGGCCAAGGCACTGACCACCTTTACTCCTTCAGTGTCTTACGGTCATCTCTTGATGTTTGCTGCTGAACCTTCTCAAGGACAGGAAGCTCAACTCCCTTCCTTCCTTCCCATCTACTAGTATTCTCTAGGAATATGTCTTTATTAGCATATTAAGCACAGTCTGATGCCAACCAGCAGTGAGCAGCTTGGGCTCCTACCATCAGGCTGCCTGATCTTCCTGACCAGGGCAGCCCTGTGCCATCACCCTGATCCTTGTCCTTCCTAGGGACAACTTCTGAATCCTGCCATGCAGGTCCACACTTTTAAATGGAGGTACTGCTACTCTGAAGCAGTGTTAGTAAGATCCAAGTCAGCCTTTACTATCCCTTTTAAAATATATCTGATGTCATAAGAGGTATTTTTCCTGTGTAAATAACACGATGTTGCAGATCAACAACAAATAGCATTGTCGAAGTGACAGAAAGCTTTGGGGATAATTATAGGGGAGAACTTACCTGTTTACCTTCCTTATCCCTTGCAGTTACAGAAGGGTGTCTGTTTATTCTTTATTTAGTCTGCAGCAGTTCTTATTCAGTAAGAACCTTTTGTGGTGTCTGCTGCTGGAGTGCATTTGTAGAACAAAATTAGCAAAGAAGACACAGATGTTGCTCTGCATTCTCTTTTTAGCCATACAAATTATAAACAATATCTCTTTATATTAAAATACACTTTTCTGCCTCATGTTGGTTTTAGAGCTGATCCTGTCAGTATGTTTTCTGTTTAGAGCAGCCTGTTCTTGTTTAAATATCCCCACTACCATACTCCATGTGCAAGTAACATTGCTTTCCCATTCAGAGCACATATCTCAAGTCCACATGTATATTACTGAAGTGATGCAAGGACAGAAGAATGAACAACCTCATAGAGAGCCACGAAAATGAACAGCACATTTCTCACTGAAGTCTGCAGTGAGCCAACAAGTGTTTTTTTGGCTTGTGTGTAATGAGGCAACAGGTAGCAGCCCCCAGGGTTGAAATGCCTTCACTGTTGCTACCTGATCTGAGCATGTTAATAGAGAGCCCAAGAGCTGATGGTGGTGGAAGCTCAGATGCCTTTTACTTAGACTTCTTTGCAAAGAATTCTTACCTACTGAAATACACAACATGCAAAAGTTCTAATGCAGATTTTATAGCACAGATATTTTAAACTTTTTTTTCTGTTCAAGATCAAGAGAAATCATCCATATCTCTGCTATTGTTCTCTTTTCTAACCGTGATGTGAGAGCATTCTTACTTCTGTCAAATTTTGGTTTGTTTAACTGTGGTTATCTGTTGATAAGAAAATGTGATTTGGCTGAGTAACTTTTTTTGGGTTTACCCCCCAAAAATCAATATCTGGGTCACATTGTTTTAAATTTCATACATGCTCCTACCAAATCTATATTTTAAAGATAAACTGTGTTAAGATAACTACTCTCAGCTTCTGACAGCAACAGATAACAGTGTGTGTGCATGGGGGAAGGGATGCTATAATTGCCCCAAACTGGAGTTTATTATGAAACTGTGAACAGCTGTTGTTAAACTCATTCTGAGCAGAAGAATGCACCTCCTGATGTTTCTGTTCATTCGAGACATTTCTGGACCACATGGTGTCCATCACCCTGAATGCTTACCCTGTGGGCTGGCTTGCTAGCAAGACAGAGAAAGCTTTATGTTGAACAGTGAGATGTCTTGAGTCAGCACGTCATATGCAATAAAAAACTATGGACTTGAGTGGGGAAAATGAATTTAGGATACTATTTGCTGATAAAAATGGTCTCCAGCAGTGAGCATCATACAAAGAAATGCAATCGTCCTGCTTGATAATTGTTCTGTTGTTTTAATTTTGAGAACAGGATATTATTCAGGGCTTTGACACGTCCTACAGAAGGACTTGAACAGGACTTTTAAGCTATTTTGGGGATTAAATTGCAGTTTGGGTTTTTGGTGGGGATTTGGGGTTTGTATTAGAATTGAGAACGTTGCTGTAAATGCTGGAGTCATCTGGAGCTTTATTAAACTAGAAACTTGCAGGAGGTAGAGTCTGTAACAGATCTTAAAACTGGGAGTCCAGTCTCATGTTTGGAAAACTGAAGAGGTTGATTGAGAATAGGTCTAATCTGAGGTAAAGAATAAACTTCTTTATGGATAATAAACTTCTGTATCAACCCAGCACTTAGCTTCAATGTTGAAGCTAATGAAATGAAAAAATCAGCAAATATGAATCATTTTGATGAAAGCTTTAATTTTACCTTTCCACTTCTAAGTAGCGTATCTGGGTTGGAAACTTTCAGAAAACACACTTTAAAGAAGATCATAACCTGAGACTACTTTCTACTTCATTATTTGAAATATGAGACTATATTCACTGCATGCCCTTTGATTTCTCTCTAAGTTTGGCAAGATGAAGCATCTCCAGACCCAAAGCAGCCATTCTGCAACCAACAGCTGCCTCTCCCTAGTCCAGCTGGCAAGCACCTTCACCTCTGTTTTTCTCTTTTTTCACTGCTGACATGCTTTTTCTCATTATGTCTCCTGAAAACAATTAGACAGCCATCAAATGGCAGTCCCTTCAGACTGCATTGGGGCTGAACTCTGGTGGAATGTTAAACCATTTCCAATCATCTTCTTTCACATCTAGCCTTCCTTCAAAACAGTCTTCAAAATAATCCAAATGCAAGCAAGAAAATTGCAGCTGGCTTATATGAAAGAGCCTTCATTAAGTGTGTGTGAGATAGTTTATACAGTTCTCTTCATGAACAGAGCCAGGAGCTGGAAGAGGTCCAGTTGGTGCCTTGTGCATCTTGTCAAATCCTTCCCCTTCATCCTCATCCTGTCCCTCCTTTACTTCTATTTCATTTCAAACTGTCATCTCTGTGTTCTTCTTCCTGCTTGCTGTCACTGTGCCTCAGAAGTGCCTATCATTCCACATCAGCTCTCAGGGAAGCTGAAATGGCTAACTCCTATGCAACCATCTATCCTGCAGCCATCTGAAGACAGGAGAGAGATGGCACCAGCCTCAGGACTCTGAAAGCAATGAATTCTTAGAAAAGCATTGAAAAGCAGTGGGACAGCCCAGGGCTTGCAAACATTTCATCCCAGCACAGCATGAGGTACTACTCTCCTTCACAAAGACCAGGCATTTGTCACTCTCTCAGAGCACTGTATCAAAGAACCAGCAGCTGAGTGTTTTTCATTTCACTGCTCAGCCAATATCATGGCCAATCTTTCTTCTACCCCTTATGTTTTTTAGCATTGGGAGTTAACAACTGAAACATACTCAGGGCTTTAAGACACAAAAGTGGGATCTGACAAACATGTTCAGTGCCTGCCTCTGTGCACATTTTCCTCACACTTCTTGCAGGAGGTAAGTTTAAAAGGTCTTTAAGATTTTTTTAATGTTTTATTTAAGCAGCTGGGAGAAAACCTGCACATAGGATTTCACTTTCTAGATATCTAAACCACAGCTGGCTGGCTGGAAAATAGGGGACCATCATTCTTATTTTGTCTCTTTAGATCATCAGCTGTTCAAGGCTTTTTCTTACAAACTAACATAACGAAAGCCTGGGCTCAGCTCAGACCACAAGGCAGCAGATTTTCCTTCGTGCTACTTCTAACAGCTTAGCAAAGAGAACCCTTAACACTTAGTATAATGAAGAGGTGAGAAAAGGTAGGTATTTTGACTTGCTGGTTGCTTTGTATATCCAGGCTAAAAATTTCAAAAAGTATAGAAGAATTGTTCTGTAAACACTCATTTTATTTATCAGGCCTATTGGAAGGATAAAAGCAAAGTGTGCTCTGTGTGTGTGGGCACGTAGGTATGCACACACACACACACACACACATCTTGGCAGTTGCTTGCAATGCCATAATGAAGCAACATCCTGAAGCTGAGCTCTAGGCCCTCAGGGGAAATACTGACTCTGCTCTTTTCTATTTGCTGAGAAGAAACATTTCATTTTTGAGTCTGGCTCGGTGCAAAGGCTGATAGCAGCCATACTGAAAAGCCTGCCTTTTGAATAAACACTGACTTATGCAAAAGGCAGTAAAATCACCTTTGGTTTGATGGATTCAGCTGCAGTGTTGAGTAATGAGTTGAAAAATAACATTGCACAGACCTGTCAAGGCACCTCTGCATGATCAGACCCAGCATTACACGAGCTGACAGCTGTCTATGGTGGGAAGTTACCCACTGATGAACTTTTACAAATCAAGTCAGCTCCTGGCTTGTATAATACAAGTCACAATTGTCTCCCTAAATCGTTTCTGAGAATGGCTTATCTGTAAACCATCAGAAGTGCTTCTGGAGCCTTTTCAGCTTTGATCTCCACATGATGACAACCATGTCATGGATTATGTGGAAACTGTGGCCTACAGGGGACAACACATGCCCAGCACAGCCCCTCCATTGGGGAGATGCTGGCTGGGGCTACTGTGTGGGGCAGTGGGGAGGCTGCTGAGCTCCCCACTGCAGTAACAGCTGGTCTGGGCTGAGGCCACTCTAACCACACCATGTGCACACTGGTGGTGCTCCAAGCAACACTTGACACTTATTTTTGATTTTGGCTGCCTCTCTCTGCTGCCAAAAGTGTAAAACCTAGAAGTGGAAGAACATCTGCCATGTCGTTCCATATGCTTTAGTGTAATGCTGCTGTTAGTGTGTTGTAACACACAAATACAGATGAACCACTTACTGCTGCTGTGTTGCAGAGTAACATTAACACAAGGCTCTTCTCTTGGGCCCTGGGCAGCTCAGCACGTGCTGAGCCTGCAGAAGTGCTGCAGATCAGTCCAGGAGGGACAAATGCTCTGCCAGGACACTGGGAACAGGAGTCATGGTCATATTTCTAGCAGCATCATGCAGGTGGGGGCACATATTGCTGGGCTGTACTAGAACCCCAGTCACCATTGCCATCCTTGCTCTTCTTTTCTGGGAAGGACACTGCCCTGTCCCTTGTTACCACCCTCAGCCCCCAGATCACCTGGCCTCACCTGTCAAGGTACAGTTTAGTGGGCACACTCTGCCACAACCTGGTTTAAAGCTCAAGGAGAGTTCCTTGTGAGATTGTGTTGCTACCTGATCTGAGCGCAATGCTGCACTATACTCAGACACTGCTGCAGCATGTACCCAGGCACCTGGCAGCACTGCCCTACAGGAGCAATGCACATAAGGACCCAAAGAAAGGCTAGTGTGCCTTCAAACTAGTCCAGCTACAGAAGTTGTAAAGACTAGGAAACTGAGCCAATAAAAAAATACTATTTTTACCTATAAAACATCTTGTCTAGGTTCTTAATCTCTCAAGGCTACACCACCATTGTCAGTAACTTCACTTGTATTTCACTGCAGAGCCATTTCATAAAAAATCTGTTTTTCTTCTTGTAAGATCCTCCCTACAGCACAAGAAAGGTAATACAAAACAGACTCAGGAATAACAGAATATAGTCCCAGCAGAGAAGCCAAGGTGACCTTTCATATAATCTTTAAAACCTCAAAGAATTAGACACCTTTTCAGCCTCATGAGGACTGAAATCCTGAAGACCTGATCCCTAGTATGGATGAAACATGTAAGAAGTGTCAGCATGACTAAAATTGATCATGACACTTCAAGTCAGACTGTACTTGAATAGTTTGTTGTCATGCTTTCTATTAAGTCTGTTCAAGGGTGGTTTATAGAGCCTAATCTGATGATTAATGTCTGCTATAAACATGTATGGATGTGTTAAACATGTTGCACATACTATAGATAGCATTATAGATAGGTGCAAACTATTACTGTAGGTAACCTATTGATCTCCTAGTCTTTGTAAAAAAAAACCCAGACTGTAACAGCTCATTAAAAGTGAACACAATGTGAAGGGTGACCCAGCTTACCCTAAGATAGGGATGCTCTCATCACAGATGTTTCAGATAAGTTCTCTATACCTGTCAGCATGTTTCATCACTTGCTCAACTGTTGTGCTATTAGCACTTGCATAAACCTTTTCTGCTTATCTAGATGGTTTTGATGGATAGGATCAGTTTCACTGGGCTTTATTTACTGTAGTCTCCTGAAAACACCCCACTCTCTGTGTAGGGTCTGCCATGGTCCCTAGACACTATGCAAAGCTACATGTCTGTAGCAGAAAGGCAGCATGGGGCAGAAACCCCCAACCACCTCTGGGCAAGGTGAAGCATGTGCCAGGAAGGCAGCATGGCACCAGCAAGAGCTACTTGCTTGTCCCCAGAGAGGAGCTCTGTGCAGGCAGTGTGAAGGCAGGCAGAGTAACACAAGCACAGGCAGCAGCATGCTTCTCTCCATCCAGCTCCCAGGCACTGCTTATGCTCAGGCTCTTGAACACTGCTGAAGAAGCAGTTCCTAGTCTCTTCTCTCCCAAGAAATCCCACCTCTCCCTGTTCTGTGGCTGATCTGCACTCTTGGATTCCCTCTTATTTAACCCCTGTCTGGCCCCAGCTCCCCAGCAGTCAGAGCATGCCATATGATGTGGGAGATGTGTGTTCAAAGCCCCAGGCAGCCTAGAGTTCCTGTCTCCTGCTTCCTGGGCTTGATGCATAACCTGTGCTGTGGGAAGTGCCTGTGCCCAAGCTCTCACAAGGGGCTGTAGCAAATGCAGAGGTTCTGCCTCACCAGCATGCCTGAACTCAAGAGAAAGGTGAAGTTTCAGAGAAACCCATTTCTCAGCAGTGCTGCTTGCCTAAACTCTGGTCCAGTGTGTCAACTCTCATTTGGAGATGGTCAGCCTTAACCTCTCCCTCCCACGTGCAGAGAAGAGATAAGAATATACATCCATAATGTGCCTCTATCAGTTCTGGACATCACTTGTGTGATTAAAGCTTTAGTGCAGCCAAAGGTGTGTGCCTTCAATGACTTACACAGGAAGTATGAACAAAGACCTGTCCTCAGTGCCAGCTACCTCCACATCAGCCTGTCTCCTCAATGGCCAGAGAACTCAATACACTGTTTTATCTGCCCCTGGATTCCTCTTAAACACTGGTGGTCCCTTCCCTGGAGTCCATCTAAATCATCTCAGTGGACAGTACAGTCCAAACTCTGAAGCTAGCACTGCTTCAGGCAGGAGATAGGGCCAGAACATTTCCAGGGGTCCCTTCCAAACTACATTTTTTCCTCTGAAACTCCTCTAGGCTGCTTTAATTGCAGAAATAATGTGAGGGCCAGATTGTGACCTGCACTGTAATGTCAAAGTAAAGCAGAGAGAAAAGTTCGTTCTGAGATCAAGATTCAACTTCTTTTTTAAGTCCCATGTAATACTTTATTGCTACAAACCCCCCTGAGAGCACTGTCAGACAAATCCTGCTATGTAGGAGGATATTGGAATTATCACTCATAATAAAGCTATGACTGATAAGGAAATGCCCAACTTCCACTCAGATATTGATTGTCATGGACTTATTCTGGATATGTCAGTGTATTTGGAATGATTCAAGTGGATTTTTCTGGTACTAATTACAGATGCCTGTCTGCTTTTGACAGTGTGATCTCCTTGCTGTGTAAGTGAAGAAGGACTGCTGTCTTATACTGCTGGTAAGTGGGAGAATGATGGTAGAATAGGAAGTGATCAAGAGACAGGAGTTATTGTCTGTTGTAAAATCCTCTCTGGCAGGCTTGCTGGATGCTGCTGCCTGCCAGAGGTGCACTTGCAGCCTTGTACTGAGCAAGGAGGCAGCACTGTGCTTCCCATGGGCAGCAGTGGGCAAAGCAAACAGGCAGCCTGGCAGCCTTCTGTGCTCAAGCACAAGGAAGCAGGTTGTAGAGCTTGTTTTGGAACAAAGAGATAGTGAGAGCTCTAACCCAGGAAAGCTAAGTTTTTCAAACCAGTGCAATGTGCCCTAGAAAGCAGTAAACATCATTCAAATGATTTAATGATTTTTCTACATGTACATGCTGCCTTCCTTCCTGCCAGGCTGTAGCTGCATGGCTCCCATGTTCCTACAGGCAACTGGGCACTACTTTGTCTTTTGCATCCATCCTTCTCACACTTCCTTCTCTGCAGCGTGCTCCTTCTTCCCACTCCTTCCAAAGAAGTCTCCATAAGAGGAGAAATGAGCTTTCATAGATTGCTCCAGCTGGTGACTCTAGCAAAGCTGTAAACAGTTAGCCCTCTGAAGATGTTCCCAAAGACTTGCTCAGCATGATAACACAAGGCTGGAAGCCAAGAGTGAGGTAATACAGTAATTACTTTACCCACACAATAGCTGAGCCAAAAGCAGGCTGCAAAGCAAAACACTTAAAAGTGTTTATTGGACTTCAGAATTCTGAGCAGGCTGTTGAAGACATGTGTGCCCATTGTCTCACTATAACTCTATCATGATAAACTTCTTCTCTTTAGTGAGACAGGTTTATTAAGGCCCAGGAAAGCTACCTCAGCATCAGGAAGGTGAAGGAGAAGCTGGTTCAGCTCCCACCCCCATCTAAGTGTAAGCCTTTGGGTACTAATCACTGAAAGCCTGGAAGTGCAGGAAAACAGTAACTGGATTATGTCTTAGGACTGACAGTGCTGTGCCTTTGCAGGCTGTGTTTTGGTTTTCCTTGTCCTCATATTCCTACATGTGTGCTAGAGAGAGTCACCACTTTGTAGTGGGTTTGGCTGGGCCCTGCAAGGATTGCTCCATGCTCTTACATACAGAAGTCATGTCCTGGTGAGGTGAAGACTGTCATCCTCTGCTGATACTACATCAAGTGCATAGAATTGTGCTGACTGATAGCAACTGCAGATTTTACCCAAATCTTACAGCTAATCTTTGTGCTAGGAAAAATAGGGGCTAGGTGAATGCTGAGTCCTATTTTGGATTTCCAATCCTTCTCCAGAAGATAATGTTCATCCTGGTATGTAGACTGTATCATTAAATGTTCTAGTATGAAAGGCCAGATTGAAAGATAAAATATGAATTTCTCTGCACAGGACTTTTGTTCAAATGTAGGCCATGCCTCAGTTGGACACCAGGGGATTTGTCACCTCATTAAGGCTATCAAATTAAACATTCTCTTGCATGAGGTGTCTGGAGAGGGAAGATGTTGCTTGCCTTTTCTCAGAGAATACCTAGTGTCAAATATTCCTACATGACACCTACATGTCACTTATGGCTTGAGTATTTGAAGGTGTCCCTGGAATTTTGGTTTTCAATTTCCACCAAGCTCAGAAGCAACATGGGTGCTTAGCTGTCACAAAGTGACCTTGAGAAACCTCATCCAATAGATGGAGAAAAAACCAATCCTCTTAGACCTCATCTTCAATGAGTGTGTAATGCTCTCTGGCACCAGGCTGGAACACAAGATGAAAGCTGACTCAGGCTCTTATTGCATGGCTTCCTTGCTTTCAGGAGCAACCAGGTGTTTCTTGAAAGTCTCCCATCCAGCTTGCCAAGGATGGGGGGAAGAGAGAATAGGGAGACCACTGGGCAAGTTATCTAATAGCAGACATTGATCAGTGTGGTTAGAAACATCTCTGAAACGTGCTCTCTTCAGAGGAAAATTCAAACCAAAACAACATACCAGAGACAAGCCTGGGATATTTTTTAAGACTTTATTTATAATGCAGCAGTGCCCAGTGGTTCTAGGGCCTTGTCTAGACATTAAAGTGCAGTGCATACAGTTACCTCATAGTTTGTAATCTAGAAGGCAGAGATGCTCAAGGATATGAAGAGTGAGATTTGCAAGTACACTTGGAGGTTACAGAGCAGAGCTCCCCACATTTCAGTGGGACAAGTGTCCTTGGCTTACACAAGTGTTTTTTGAGAATCCTACCCTAATAGATTTCTTCAGAGAGATGCATAAGTTACATGAGGAGTTGAGTTTAGCCTTCCCCAGCTCTCCCCATTCCCATTCAGAGCTTTATCCATTATTGTCTAGACAAGTCTTGCCCATGCATTGTCAGTCACAGTCGTCTAGAAGGTCATCCAAAGTCTGTAGAGGTTTGTAGAACATTAGAAAAAGCTTAATAATAAGGCAAGCTTACAAAATTCTCACAAGTCCTCAGGCCATCCAGGGGCTCACACCAAGAAAGCTGTGTCAAAACAGTGCCTTTTGTCTTCATAATGTTGAAGAAGCCCTGGTAGAAGTCCACCCCATGGGAATGCTTTAAGAAGAGAATTGCACTGCAAAAATGGCACAGCAGAGATGTAATTCTGCAATCAGATCTTGTTGAGGAGCTGTGTCTCACCACAACCCTACAAGGCTGGCAGATATAGCACAGGAGCTAAGGGACACCCATGCCCTTCTGAAGCAGCAGCTAGAGGTGAGGATGTCCTTGAGCATCTCAAATGGGTTTAGAAACCTGTTTAGGAGAAGGAGTCCCTGACCTCCAGCAACTAGAACTGGAGCCTTGAAATCAAAATTGCAAATAAACACTCATATTGCAGAGTCTTGAGGTGCATGAAGGTAAAGCTGAATCCCACTCCGAAGGTCATACATATATTTAGGACCTTATCCATGATCTGCCTCTGATATTTGTCCAGGCACCCACTGCTGCATGCTGGAAGCACCTTCTGCCAAGCAAGGCTGAAATATCCTCTGGTGTAAAAGAAATGGTGCAATTAGTGGAAAAGAAATTCAAAGGGCTTGAATTTGGCATGCTTCTGGTATATTTGGCATGCAGTTGCATCTTAAGGAAGTGAGAGGAATACGTGCTCATCTACCACAAGCTCTGTGTTTACCCAGCACTGAGTCTGACAGCACAGCCAGACACTCACTCTTAGGCAATATTTCCTTTCTGAGTGGATGGCAGGGAAAGGCTGGGTTTAAGCTGCTCTGTGACACGAGCTGTGATGTGCTGGAGTCCTGATCTGCAGGGTCTGAGCCTGACCACAGCATGGTTTTCCCCTGTAGCCTGAAAATTCACGTTTCCTTTGATGAAAATGGGCAGGGAGAGAAGGGAGATTCTCACCTTGATATGACTTCAGAATAAAACCAGGGCAGGGACTCAGATCCAAGAGTTTAAAAGCATTCTTGTCTTCAAATTCAGTTACAATTACTACAGAAAAGTGCACCTGCACAAACTTCTTGAGATTGGCATATTCCCATCTGCCAGCTCTGGGTGCTGCCTGGCTGGAAAATGGGCTGGCATTCATTCCTTTCTTCTCACTTACAGAGGAGCTGTGCCAGCTAATGCCTCCTGAAATCTGTTTTTTTCCTTCTCTGGTATAACTTCTGAGTCACTGTATGACCTTTGGTGAGCTATATAAGCTCTCCAGCACTCATCTCTTATTTTAAAAGATAGGGTGACAATAGCTACCTTCTAGATGGAGAGAGGGATATAAAGCTGAACCTTCTGCTGGAACACAGAATTGTACTCAATATATTGCCTGATACATTCATAAACAGACTTCTAGGACACATTTCTACGAGTGAGAAACTCAAATCAGCACATCCAGTTCTGTAGTCACCAACCCTGAGTGTGAAAACTGTATCTTGCAAAAAGAGTACAGCCAAAGGGAAGAGCTGTTGGATTAAACAGTCCCCTGTCACAAGCAACAAATATATCACATGTGCAAACAGACCTCAAGTTCAGACCTTAGGAGCCAGTTGCCCAGATGCCCTTGAGGATCTGGGCCTAAGGGCTCATTCCAGCCAGCTGAAGTCAATGGGACTATCCCTATATTTAAGTTTTTGCTGGATGACAGCCAAAGGCTCAGCATCTTGCAAAACTGGCTCTCATGATGCTGCATTCCTTAATAGCTGGGAAAGAGAGGCAAGCAATGTATAGCAGAAAGTGTCCATCCATATTAGTGGGTATTAGTAACCACTTTTAAAGGCCTAATGTCTGTAGAAATGTTTTCACTTCCCCATCAGCACATTCCCAGCAAAGGCAAGGGATTTCCCACGGCTGCCATGGCCTGAGCAAACAGAGGAGCTAAAGCAGAGAGCTGGCTGATTAGCTGGGAGGGCAAGGATTCCACACTGCCTCGTGCAGCTCTGATGGGGCTTGATGGAGTGACCTGCAAAACAGACCTCACTTGCAAAGTGCAAAGGCTGAGGGTTTTACTTGTGCCTTTTTAATTTTAAGCAGTTCTGCCTGTGGCTTTAGAGCTTCATGCAAAGGCAGGCAGGCAAACTGAAGTATGAAAGGAGCCTTATTAAAACATGCCATACATTATGTATAAACTTGAACTCTGCCTGACCTCTGTAGCCCTGGATCTGCCCCATCCATAATTAGTTGGGGCCAAATTTTGTGCTGCTGCAGTAAGTCATTTGAATAAAATCACAAGCTGTTATTGTCAAGACCATACCCCCAGTTAAGAAAACTCAGGCTGCCATTTATGACAAAGATGCCTGTCTCAGAAAGGCACCTGAATAATGTAGCTATATGTAAGCAGTTGCTTGTTTACAGACCCTCCACTGTAAAACAAAGCATAGCCCCTTCCCAAGCATGAGCTTAGCAATTTTTCATTGCCACTCACTAGAAAATGTCCAAGTATGTTTAGAATGGCAAATGTATAACTGCAGTTAGAGCTGATTGAAATATTCAGCATGAATTCATGATTTGGTACAACAAGCTGTTTCTTGAACCACACATTCTTTAACCTGCTCTTGATTATTGTGAAAGGCTCATATTTAGCATTGGATATTTGCACAAACTGAGCCATAATGTTGTTTGCAGGCTCCTCAGCTCAGCTCTTTGCTTCTCCTGGTATCAGACAGGTCACCCAGCTCACAAGCCATTCACAGAATCACAGAACAGCTACAGCTGGAAGAGACCTTGAAGATCATCGAGTCCAGCCTTTTTCCTAGCCCTATCACCCCACTAAATGATGCTCCCCAACACAACATCCAGCCGTCTCTTAAACATCTCCAGGGATGGGGACTCAAGCACCTCCCTGGGCAACCTGTGCCAATGGCTGACAACCCTTGCAGCAAAGCAATTCCTCCTAATGTCTAACCTGAACCTCCCCTGGCGCAGTTTCAATCCATTTCCCCTTGTCCTATCACTCTCTACCAGGGAGAACAGACCAATTCCTGCCTCCCTACAACCTCCCCTCAGGTAGTTATAGAGAGCCATGAAGTCTCCCCTCAGTCTCCTCTTTTCCAGACTAAACAGGCCCAGATCCCTCAGTCTTTCCTCCTCAGGCTTATGCTCTAAGCCCTTTACCAGCTTGGTAGCCCATTGCTTCTCTAATTCTCACGTTTCATCAGTCTAAAATCTTACATTAAATCCTCTGGTTTCTGTGCAAAGAATCATTGCTAATATACAAATAGAAGTCTGACAGAAGGCAACTAGCTGGCTTCTCCTCAGGGCTGCTCAGAGACCTCCAAAGCCACCAGTTTCCAATCTCTCCCCAGCTTGGTTTCTGTGGTTCCAGTTCTATGGACCGGTAATGAGCAAAGTGAGTGGTGCCTGCCCACTTTGCTCAGGAGGGCTCAAACCCAAAGCTCTCTCACAGCCTCATACCCTTGGCACAGGATCAGCCCACAGCAGAGGAAGCAGTCCTAGGACATGGATGCAGAGGCAGCTGCATCTGAAAAGACATCAGCATGGTTGGGCTGAACATCTCTTCTGCAGGCAAGAAGCTGTGAACACACTAAATGCAAGATTTGCCCTTTCTCACTGTGGTACACTGCTGCAGATAAATCTCTTCAGCTACAAATACTTCTCTAACAGGCAAATGCTTGCTGGATAGGAGCCTCAGAAAGTCAAAGAGGATGCTGGGTGGGCTGGGATGGATTTCACAAAACCTTCCCAGTAAGCCACGAGCCAGTCAGTGAAGTTATGTCATCAGGGCAAGAAAAGTTTCTGCCCCAGACCCTGTCCCCCAAAAGAGAGGCAGTTGCTACAGAAGTGAAAGAGAGAACTACTGACTTGTGTTATCTGGGGACAGTAAGAGGAAGCCTCTCAGAGACTTTTGGAAATTCAATTAAAATGGAGGCACTTTTCACACAGAAGTATTTTTAGTGCTCATTAAGGATAGCTGGCAAGTTCTAAGCTTTTGAGGTACCAATTGATTCTTTATTATTGTAGCGAATTAATAGTTCAGTGGTGAAGTGTAAAAGGTAATTTTCGAGTTTATGAGTTATGAAGTGCAGCCTGCAAAAACAAAATATAAAGTGTCTCTGGAAATAACTATCACAACTGTGATAATTGCTGGCAGTAGCTGTAATTCCCAGTAGCTGTCTGTACTCAGGTTTACATGAAATTGATTTGACTTTGCATTTACTTTTCAATTGGGGCTCAGGTGATTTGAATCCAGGCTCAAATTAAGCATGGTTTCCCTCATTAAGATGAAGCAATGTATCAAATGCTTAAGGGAAAAGAACAGAAGGGAGTTGGAAAGCTCTTTGTTCAAACTTTTAATTATTTTACCTCATTCACAGTCTGAGTGGCAGAATGATGTGTTTTTATTTGATCACATCAAACTTCCAGTGCACTCCTTTTCTTGCTCTAGCTAGCACACTGCTTACACAGCACGATGCTTTGTCCTGGCTTGAGCTAGAACAGAGCTAATTCTCTTCAGTGATTTTACTTTTCAGCTAAGTCTCTTCTAACTAACTGCACTTTCTGAAGTTAATAGCATGTTTTCACAGACTCTGCTTCTAGCAGTGATAACACTTGATGTTCATGGTTAGTAGCAGAGACTGGTATGCAGACCCAAGTCACTGCTAAATCTGCTGTAGCACACTAGAGTTGAAAAGGCCACACCTGTGGGGAGGAGTGGACACTTCAGGTGACCCTAAATTTACTAGCCAGGTATTCCACTCCATAGACATCATATTCAGGATAAAGCTGAGGGATCACAAAGATCAAGCTCTCTGTTTCAATGGCTGGCATCTGAGAAGGACTTTTCTGTTCTGCCTTCCATCATGATCCATGTGTTTCTGAATCCAGTTCCAGAATCCATCTCCTGAACCTGGCTCCCATCTGCTGCTGAGTCCAGTTTGGGACTTCTCCAGTGCCTGCTCATAGCATCAGTGGTGACAGTGACATAATTCATCAGAGGTTGGGTTCCATATTGGGTTTTTTATATATTTGTATATATTTCAATTTATTGTTATTATTTTCATTAAAGCTCTTTTAATTTTCTTTTCTAATCCCTAAGTCTCTCTCTCTTATTCCTTCTCTCTTCCTCTTTGGGAACAGAGAGCATCTGTCACTCATTTAGTGGCTATCTCAGCCCCCTGACATGCTCATAGATACAAGCTCTGCTCCCCACACTTTGGAGCTAGAAGCTGAAAAAACCAAACAAAACCAATATCCAAGTACTCATTTCTTTGCCTGCAGACCCAGGTCCTAAAATACCATGCCAACTCTTACCTTCTACACCAGCAGACTTCCTTGGAAGTGCTTGCACAGTAGAAAGCACTTCTCCCTGGACTTCCCATCTACTGAGCTTCTGCTGAGAAAAACACCTAACTTTTGCTTACACATTTCCAGTGAATAACTCAGCTCTGTGTAACACTCACAAACATGTCAGCTTTCTCTTTTGGGGGGGTTTCCTTCCAACCCCCATGGCCCTGATGAGCAATCTGCAGTGCTCCCTGGCCTTGCAGCTTCCTGGAGTGTAAAACCTTGGGAGGACTCCAAAGGTGCAAGGTAAGGGCTCTCCTCACTTTGCCTGGGGCTTCATGAAGGAGCTGGAAGGCAGAACATGGCTTGTCCTCATGTCTCCATTGGGCTGAAGTTGTTCTTGAGATCTGCCCTCCTTTAGCACACTTTGGGAACTTGCCTTTAGGAGGTAAAACACAGACGAGGAGACAGAGGTCAAGTCTAAGCAGATGAGATCCATATGCCAAGCCCAGGCATCTTGCATCCATCCCCAATCCCTTACCTCTGCTCTCTGCTCTCTGCTCCCTGGGAGGAAAGCAATGCTGGAGGAGGGTGAGGAGTTCTTAAGGGAGGGCAAAGACTATCCTCCCCCCCAGCCCTCTCCCACAGTCACTCTCCCACCCCTCTGCATCTGGCAGGAAAGACAGGGAGCAGAACACATGTAGACACTGCAGCAGTCAGAGGGGCCTCTGAATGTGGCTCTTTCCATGCTTGCTGGTGCAATTTCTCTTTGACTTCACAGCAGCATCCATCTTTGGCACAGGGAAGAAAGGTCTTTCACTCTGGCTAAGCTGGACCTCAGTGTCAGCCTCCCTGAGCTCTGCTCATTCTTTCATAAAGCAGGAGTGAAGTCAGAGCTGGGCAGAGGATAATACACCCAGATCCTCCAAGGGCAGAAAAAGTCCTAATCATCAGAACTATTTTTGGAGGGATCTTTTAGCTTTATCCCCCATCACCTCTCTGAAGCCAGAGAACAGAGCCAAACACCCAGAGGGAGAAAAGAGGATAAAAGGATTTTTCTTCCTAAGGGGAGGAAGGACCATTATCAGAGTCACAGAGAGAAGATCAAAAAGAGCTACACAAAGAAGAGGGTCAGGCTTTTTCAGTCCAGAGGAATGAATTGCAAACCAGAAGAGTGCATTAATAACAAATTTCTAAGCCCCACACATCTGGTAATTACATCCCACCAAACTAATATTGCATCAGCAATATTATGCATCGCTATGCATCAGCAATATTATGCATCATTCTTGTTAATGAATTAGAAATCAGAGCTGCACCTTCACATTTTGGAGATCTGTGATAAATTTGGCAAGGGAAAACTGAGCAGCTGTGCCAGAAGGACTTGATAGTTGTCCCAGATGTGGTGGCAAAATAAGATGAGCAAGGGACTGAGCCACCAATGCCACCTTCCCTTACCCAGCAAATCACTGGGGAGAAGCAACGTGCAAAACCTGCTCAGCTCTGCTGCCCCAAACAGCTTCTAGCTGCAAGGTTTCTGTGTGCATATTCAGCTAGTCCACAAGGATGTCAGCCTTGCAATCAGTATGGTTTTCATCAACAGGAACAAAGACATGTGAATAGCTACTGGCAAGCAGCCAAAACTTTCCCCCATCACATTTTTCACAGTCATTTTGAATATGACCTCAAGAAGACCTGTTTGTTTTGCCATAAAAGGCAAAGGGTCTAATCCTAGGCAGTTTTGTGCTGATGCTTCTAGTTTTGCAGGCATAAAAGCTTCTGCCTGAAGGCATTAATAGAGAAAGGGGAGTCAAGACTGGTTCTGTCCTGATTCTTCACAGGGTAAGAGAAGGAAAAAAATACACATAGACTCAAGAAGAAGGTGTGGTACTTAACAAATCAGCACTTGCTAATAAATTCTACCCCGGCTCAGATATTAGAAATGTGTGTGTTTGTGAGCATGTCTTGTGACAGAGAAATGAAGTGTAATTTGTTAGTGGTGACTGCAGCACAACTTGCTGCTCTTTGTCACTGGAGAAAGTAAGAAATGACTTGCTTGGGAGCTCTATCCCATTTCAATTCAGTAGCCTAAGTCTGCAGGCCTTGTCCTGCAGTCAAGAGGAGCTGGTCCTCAAAGGATCCCCTCTTAGCTTGCAAGTGAGGATCCATCACATGCATTTTTGACAGCTTCATTCCTGACTTGCTGTGTGTTTTGGAGAAATCTACTCCACCTGAGTGTCTGGTTTTTTGCCCTTCCCTCTTTTTTCCTGTTAAAAACGTAAGGTCTTTGGATTTTACATCTAGCACAAGATGGATTTAACTTCCATGAGAGAAATAAGTAAAGCCTACACTTCAGTGCCAAGTGGGAAGTAGCTCCCCTAAAGGGAAGCTGATACTGGTATTGCAACACTCATCTTTGTGAAGGCATCATAAGCTACCTTGGCAAGAAGTTTGCTTGCCTGTGATAATGGAGCAAATGTCAGCTATCTCTACAGATTATCTGCATGATGAGATAAAGTATATTCTATTTTGTATTCACACAGTTATCTTACAAACGGGCTGGATAAGTCCAAGGTTTTCTGGTTTGGACTAATTTGCAAAACTCTTCTTACAGTCTTGAGTGACATTGCAAGATGAGCAGCAAAAAAGCAGAGGAAACCATGTAGAGAGTTGTAAACAAGTCTTCAAAGGGAGAAAGTGCAAGTGAGGGAGGCCAGTAGGCAATGGCTGGTGTTGGAAAGCAAGCATACAGCACTCCAGCTTATTGGATTCATTGCTCAGGGAAAGCTGGGAAGGCATTTCCTCTTCCCAGTGCCAAGACCACGGAAAACTGGAGTTACTGGTTGAAGCAATTCCAGTTGTATAAGATAGCTCTTGATGGAGGTTATTCCAACAGGCAAATGTGTTCCCCTTGTTTGCTGTCCTGGAGTGCTAAGAGGTTGTGTCTGTCCATCACAGGCACTTGGGGTTTGTTCTTTGTAAGCTCCAGTCTGCTATTCCTTACATTTCTTTACAGATACTTCGTTTTCACCAAGACTGAATGACTACACACACAAACTGTCATAAAATGCATTCAAATAGGGGAAAACATAATACACTGACAAAGCTGGAAGCACTGTTGCTATGCTGAAAAGCTGAGGCACATTTTTTAGCACCCAATGAGAAATGTGTTTGTTTAGGTAATAACTTATGCAGAAAATTAACAGACCCAGAGTTATGCTGGACAAATAATATTCTGCTTCTTTGTTTTCTATTATAGCATATAAAATTTTAACACTTTCGAGGGATAAAGTTCCTGAAATATTCAGTTTGTATTTATTTAACTCTGAAAGGGATAAATAGAATGATCTGGTGAAGATTGAGCCAGTTGCCCTGCTTTTGACTGAAGAGCAATAGAGGACTGCTGCTACAGGACTTTACTCTGAGGAATTAAAGTAGTTTAGTACAAATTATGTCAATCAGTTATTTATGAAATAACTGGGGTAGCTGGTATAATATTTTTATAATATGTAATATATAAAATAGAAATAAAATAATATATATTATAATATATAATATAAAAATATAAATAAAATAATATATATTTTTATAATATATAATATATATTATATAAAATATAAATAAAATAATATATATTTTTTATAATATATAATATTTTTAGGAATTTACAAAGGTATTTGATAAAGGTAACTGCATAAATACACACTTCTACTTCCATAAAAGACTTGATTTACCACACACTTTCTAACAAAGAAGATATTGATAGAAAACCTGCTACATACACACTGAAGGGATAAAAACTAGTGAAGTGTTTATGTCTCAGAACATAATTGAAGATAAATAGAGGTTCATTGCTGAATGAATGCTTTCCTAAAGAAGTCTTGCAGAAATCTTCCACTTTTCTAAACTCAGGGACATTTTAATCACTGGTCTAGAAGAAATCAGATGTTTGCTGATAACATTTCCAGGTGACACAAAAATGGTGGGAGAGGTGAGAAATGAAGAGGACAAGCTGGATAAAGATGATATTACATCACATATAGTATATTATATATATAATTACTATATATTATATAATATATATAATTACTATACATTATATTAGACTTTATTATTTTATATTAAGGATTATTTGGCTGTTTAAAAGAAGAACAAACTCTCACAAGAGCCTCAATCCCTTGCAGAGAGAGCCATATGAAAACCCTCTGATAAAGAACAGTTGCTGAGAGCAATTGCTCAGCCCACGTACTGTCTTGTACAGAAATGATCAGCCACAGAAAGATTTGAAGAACTCAGGATGGCACCTCAAAAAAAGCAGCAGGAGGAATGGAGGAGTGGGGGAAATGATGTATGGAGGCTGGAAACTTCTGCCAGGCGTTGCTGTGCAGCTGCTTGCCTGAGTCTAGTGGCATCAGGGCCTGGGCTAGCAACCTGAATATTAATGTTGTACATCAGCACCTTCTAAATGGGTGCCTAAAAACTCCCAGGGCTCTTCCTGCTTGGGATCCTTCTCCTTCCCAGCCATCTCCACTCTGCACAGTTGCACCAGGTCATATTAAGGGGGAGGAGGAGGATCATCTGGAAAACTGCTGCTTATTTATAATAAGACCATCTATTACACCAGTGCAGGATGGAATTGAAAACATATGGTGCCCTAGGAGAGCTGTTCCTTTTTTTAGGCTTCTTATGCCCTTCAGAAATGTCAAGATAGAGGAATGAAAATGTCAGGAAACTGCAATATGCTTACTGTAAAGGCCTCCTGTTGCTGATGTATTTATGAAGCTGTTGGAAAATTAATTCACAGCACAAGAGATCAGGTTTTAAAGACCCTGTTAACAGAGTGGTCTTCTAAAACCAATCCTCCTGATCTGTACATTGGGAGGAACTTCTGCTGCTTCCACACAGGTCCCTATGCACCTCAGGAGAAAGTCCCCATCCTATAGCTGTGGTTTGATGCCATTTGATTGTAGGGGTCTAGAAGAATGACCCCATGCCTTTCCTCCTGTGGCCAGAGAACCAGACATCCCAGGCTTTACCATACTGGTGAGTTGCTGCAGTGGATGGTGATGGCTGAGACAGGCCAGTGGCATTCATAGGCAGTCCTCAATGTTTAGGAGCCAACAAACATGATCAAACAAAAGGGTCACCTGGCAGGCTCTGCCCACAATTGCCAGCACTGGGGCAGTGCTCTGGGACCATTTCAGTTCTCTGCAACCACATGCACCACTTACAAGTGTCTCAGAAGTCCTCCTCGTATTTTGTGTTTAGAGATTTAACCAGAACTTGCTCACAACTCATCATTTTTTAAAGGCCCCAAATGCTAGCATCAGTGTGATGCATAAAGTATAGCAGGTCCCACAGACTACATGGGGCCAAGCAGGAGAGGAACAACTTGAGCTCTGTTCCTTCCCAAGGCTGTAAAACCCACTCACCTGCAGAAGCAGCTGAGAAATTGATCCTATATAGTACACACAGAGAGGAGGGGCCTAAAGGCAGCCCACAGGAGGTGTCAGTGGAGCTGAATTGGATTGGGAGATTGGGCAGTGAGATGGATTGGGAACTGGCTGAAGGACAGAGCCCAGAGAGTTGTGGTTGGTGGAGCAGAATCTAACTGGAGACCTGTGACTAGTGGTGTGCCCCAGGGGTCAGTGCTGGGGCCAGGACTGTGCAATATATTCATCAATGATCTGGATGAAGGGGGAGAGTGTTCCCTCAGCAAGTTTGCAGATGATCCCAAGCTTGGAGCAGTGGCTGGCACACCAGGAGCTGTGCTGCCATGCAGAGTGACCTGGACAGGCTAGAGACATGGGCAGGGAGAAACTGAATGACATTTAACAAGGGTAAATGTAAAGCACTGCATGTGGGAAAGAACAAGCCCATGGATCAGTACAGACTGGGAACTGATCTGTTGGAAAACAGCCCTGGGGAAAAAGCTCTAGGAGTGCTGGTGGCTAGGAGGATGCCCATGAGGCAGCAATGTGCCCTTGTGGC
>VWZO01016550.1:5300-32547 GCA_013396975.1 Bucco capensis | reverse complement strand
CCCCAGACATATTGGGATACTGTGATAGTGTGAATTGTCTTGGGTACAAGGCAGACTAAAGCTACAGAGCTGCTTTCAAAAGCAATTGCAGATACGAGCTGCTGCTGTCTCAGATGCAGAGCTGGGGCTCTGTTCCAGCAGCAGTGACTTGGCCACCATGCCAGGGCTGAACAACATCAGATGTTCTCTTTGGGGATCTCTTCCCTGTTCCCTTCCAGCTTCATGGAGATCAGAACCCTCAAGTCGTCAGCTGGTGGCTTTAAAATTCCAAGTCAATCCCCAGTGGAAGGAGCATGGGGGTTGGGATCATGCTGTCCTCCCAGCAGGATCATGCAGCCAGGTGGCTGTGCTTGACTGTCTGTGCCACAGGACAGCAGCAGCATCTCTTTTCCTTGCCTACAGCCAACAACACAGTTCAACAGAGAGAAGAGGAAGAGGCTTCCAGAAGTATGCTGGAAGAGATAGTAGAAATCTTTCAGCCAAGCTTCTCAGGGTTTTAAATAAATTAGACTTATCAAACGTGGGGGTTTGGGGTTTTTGTTTCCACATTTTTTGCAAAACTTTCTGGCAAGGAGCAGAGAGCTGTGACCATATTGCAGTTCGTGCCATGGGCTGTGTTAGAGGGAAAGAGTGTGGGAGGTCTTGGAATAGAGAAGGGCTGGGGGAAACAGATATGGCCTATTTCTGAGCCCAGAATCTGGGATGTGAGGTGGAAAAGTGGTTAAGTGTGGACAGATTATAGAAGACCAATGCATTGGACCATTTCCAGATTAGAGCTGAGAGTGAAAAGATGAGTCAAGGAGCTTACCCCTGGAGCAAGGAGCTCAGCACCTCTGAAGTGCCAGCAGGATGGGCTCAGCAGGTTAACTCCCATCTGCAGCTCGCACACACGTGTGAGATAACCTACTTCAGCTCATCATGCTGGAGATAACAGCCCTGAGACAGGCACTGTGCCCACAGCAAGTGGATTGGGGCAACTATGCTGGCAACCCAGAAGGCCAATGGCATCCTGGGCTGCAGCAAGAGAAGCGTGGCCAGCAGAGCCAGAGAGGTGATTGTGCCACTGCACTCTGCTCTGCTCACACCTCCTCTGCAATACTGGGTCCAGTTCTGGAGCCCTCAACACACAAAGGCCATGGAGCTGCTGGAGCAGGTGCAGAGGAGGCCACGAGAATGCTCAGGGGCTGCAACACCTCTGCTCTGAGGACAGGCTGAGGGAGCTGGCATTGTTCAGCCTGGAGAAGAGAAGGCTTCAGGGGAACTACTAGTGACCTTGCAGTACCTAAAGGGAACTTCCAAGCAGGCTGCAGAGGGCCTGTTTGCAAAGGCCTGCAGTGAAAGGACAAGGGGCAATGGTTTTAAATTGGAGAAGAGTAGATTTCAACTGGACATTAGAAAGAAGTTGCTCCCCATGAGGGTGGTGGAACACTGGCCCAGGTTGCCCAGGGAGGTGGTTGAGTTGCCATCCCTGGAGGCATTGCAGGTGAGGCTTGCCAGGGCTCTGGGCAAGCTGCTCTAGTTGGGGATGTCCCTGGCCACTGCAGGGGGGTTGGACTAGATGAGCTCCAGAGGTCCCTTCCAACCCAAACCAGTCTAGGATTCTAGGATTCTGTAATTCATTTGCAGGTGAGTCCTGAGGATGTGCCTCTGGTGGGGACAGGATCATGCAGGCCCCACTCCAGACCCTCTTCTAGAAAAAAAGAGGCAGAAAATACAATTTTGGAGTATCGGGTGTGAGATACTGGGCAAAAGGGAAGCAGCCCTCTGGGGAGGGATGACAGCTCAGAATAGTTTTGGTTCTGCCTCTAAATCCTGGTGTGCAGTTCACATTGCTCCTAGCTGCTCTCCTTCCTTCTGCACTCCCCTGCTAGCAGGTGGAAGGACCATGCTGGAAGTCATATGGCAGAAGATGGTAATAAAATCAACACCAGTGTATGCAGAGCAGGGAGCAGAGAACAAAAAATGGATAGACACATGATACTGAAGAGGAAACAGGAATGACTGCAGGAGCAAAAACGGATATTCAAGCTCCTGGAGAATGTTAGCATGTGTGCAATGATACATAAAAATTCAAACAAGCCACACTTCTGCTTGCAGGAACAATCTCTGCTGATCTTTCACATGTTTGTGTCCCTTCTACTACCCCAGAACCAGTCTGCACATTTCCAAATGCAGAAATCCCTTCTGCTGGTTGTAAGTGGAGGTTAACAGACTTCATTTCCAGCACCTTGGGCTCCATGCAATCCTCTGAGAGGGGAGGAGAGGAGGAGGTGCTGGAGAAGGATAGGTGGTAGTGGTGAGAAGACTCATGATGGAGAGGAGAAATGACAAGAAAAGGGAAGGCAATGGGGGAAGAATTTGCCTGAAATTCTGTTAGACCTTGGGGCATGCTCAGACCTATATGGGTGTATGTGGATGCTGGATTGTATAAACATTTGGTTATGAGAAATATCAATGTGAAATGCAGTGACTGCTCTCCCTTACTCCTGTGGCCCAGGCAAGGGATGAAGCATGTCCTGTGCCTTTGCAGCAGTTTGATCTGGACTCGCTGTGTTTGTTCTCCCATTTGATAGCCTCAGACAGATGAGACAATAATCCATCTTCCCACTGCCACTCCAGCCACCAGCAGTGATTCCAGTCAGCTGTCGTGAGGCTTCACTGGCACAGATTTCTGTACCTAAGGAGAAACAAATTTGGCCCATGACTTAAGGGTAGTGTGGTTCAAAGTGGAGGGTGAGGAGGTGGCAAGTTTCACTCTTGGCTTTGCTGTTGGGTTGTAGCCAGATGGCCATTGCCCCTCTGAGAAACATTCTCCTTTCCACTGAAGCCCCATCTGTGTGGGTTACATTGTCAGCAAGCCCATGTTAAATCATTCCAGGGTGAATCTTTGGAAGTCACTACAGAGACATAGGATTTTGTCTTTCCCTTCAGAAGAGATTTCTGTCATTGCAGTGAGACATCATCCCAAACACCCTTCCCTTCTTCATTCTCAGACACTGGGGTAGTTTGGCTGCTGGCATGGGGACCAAATCTGTTGCACAGGGTGATTTGGAGAGAGACACAACCACCAGCTGTAGATCTGCAGGCTGGGAGCACTCTTCCAAGGTGAGGGGATTGCTGCCAGTTGGCCCAGGACACAGCCTGTCCCCTGATCTTGTGCAGTGGGAAAGAAGTCTTGCACGTAGATCTGGATTAATCATCCCCAGGCAGCTCCAGCTAGCATGGCAGCTCCAGAGAGAAAGACTTGCTCAGGTCTCCTTCAGGTGGGGAAGAGGTGCTCTTCCTGAAATAGGCTGCCACTGCTTGTAGGGGCTGCACCACACCACCACAGCAGCTCTTGAATTACCTCTCCAGAGGCAAAACCACCCCAGTGTCTGAAGCCCTTGAGAAAATAGACCTTTGGCCTTTCTCTCTTAATTTCCTCTTTCTGCATGCTAGAGCTAACCAAGCTTATGTGCTTTTGCTGAACACGTTGAGATTTGCAGAAGAGAAGCACTAGGTCCATGACTAACATTGGCATCATCTTCATCATCCGTTTGCTGAACCCCATCAGGCTCAGGGTGCTGAGAATCAACTTTGCACCAATGGAGCTAACTACACAGGAAAGAGTTGCAGCTGTTGTGGTCTCCCTAAGCTGCAGAGCTGCTACTAAAAAACCTTATCCAAGCCCTCCAGTGATGTTTTCACAGAAAAGCCTAAGCTACCACTGGAAGAGAGTATGAACCAAGCACAGAAGGGAGGAGAGGGAGAAGTTAATATTTCACAGGCATGATCTACAGCCATGAAATGTGATCATGGCTGGGAAATGTGGGTTTATATTTTTGCTAAACTAAAATGAAAACAAGGCCAGAGCTCCAGCAAAATATGGAACCAGGGAGTTCTCTTTTAGCTTTGCAGCAAAATTCAAGTTTGCCTTTAATACTTATTAATTCTTTTGCTATTGTACAAGAAAAAGTATCAGCTAAGAGACTGTCTCTGCCTCCAGAGCTTTTGATGTGGGTAATTTCTGGAAAGGAGAATTTGAGACTCAGATTTTGCAGTGCTCCACTCCACTATCCTGGCCTGAAATAAATAAAAAAGCCCATGCCAAGAAGTAAAAACAAGAAAAATATTTTTTGGTGGGTTTCTGCTGCAAAGCTCAGATGGGGCTGGATGGATTGGCTTGAGGCAGGTGATGAGTCTCCAGGGTGCAGGAGCAGCACAGGGCACAGCCACGATGCAGGACAGGGGAGTGAGTGCTGCTCCTGTTACCTTACAGCACATGCCATCCAGAAAGAAGTAAAAAGGTGCTAGTGCTGACATGGCTTTTTCAATACATCTATTTAAATAAAATCATTTCTTGGATGCAGTTCTCAGTTTACTTGAACTAAGAAAAAGACTGGAAGGAGGATAAAATTGAGAATTAGAAAAGGTTACTGCCTTTAAAAGTCTCAAACCTGCACCACTAGGATAAAAGCAAACTTAGTCAGTGACTTCACTGTAAATCAGCAGTAAATCCAGAGTCACTGTTCTCTGTGGAGTACAGATGTTTAAATACCATCCCTGGATGGGAATAAAAGGAAATGCTGTTTACTGTGAACAAAACACATTACTAACAAACTCCGGCACACCCTAAACCAACTTTCTTTTGAAAGCAAGCAAGGGTTTCATTAAAAGCAAAATTTGTGAAAAGAGATTTACAGGATATGTGGGAACTTGCTTGAATGATTAAAAATTAATTATAGCAAGGGGGAGGATGCAGAAACACGTTATGTTAGGATGCTACTGCACGGCCCAGACAAATCTGTTTCTCAGATTGCAAATTCAAGCCCTTTTCTCCCCTTCCCTCACTTGTATCTGGTTCTCCACTGGGCTTGCTGAACATTGGAGCAGATGCACTTACACACTGGAGAAGCACAGATGATTGTGTGGTGCAGTGCTCCCCATTAAGGCCATTATCTCCCTTGACCCCCAGTTCATTCATACTGCCACAGAGCAAATTGCCCAGCTTGCTGCACATAACAGGAGGGAAAAACCTCCCACCAATTTCTCAAAGCTTCTCAGGTTAGAGAAGACCTTAACACTTGCCAGGTCTGCAGCCTCACAGATGTCAAGCAAAGCCACTAAAGAGATGGTAGAGGAGTTGCAAAAGCAGGCTGCTGATGTCAGAGCCCCAGGATGGGAGATTGGCTCTGCCTCCATCCGTGTGCCCCATACTCCTGCCTGTGTGAGATCTTCATCCAGGCACTCACTTCCCAACTTCTGCAGAGGTGGAGGATCCTGGAGCAGTCCTGTCTATCCCTCCAGCAAACCAATGCTCTCAGCAAGACTTTGTGAGGTGTNTGGAACACTGGCCCAGGTTGCCCAGGGAGGTGGTTGAGTTCCCATCCCTGGAGGCATTGCAGGTGAGGCTTGCCAGGGCTCTGGGCAAGCTGCTCTAGTTGGGGATGTCCCTGGCCACTGCAGGGGGGTTGGACTAGATGAGCTCCAGAGGTCCCTTCCAACCCAAACCATTCTAGGATTCTATGATTCTATGAGGTCTATCCGTGCTATGGTAGCATAAGGAGTGTTCCTGAGCACAGACAACCAACTCTGTGACACTTTGTGTCTACTTTTGGACTTCCCTTTAATTTTGGTCTGCTGGTGTTTTGTTTTGTTTTTCTTGGAGGAAGCTGTGTAAAAATGTGGAGCAAAGAGGAAGCATAGCTGCTGATGAGATTTGGAAGTAGGGGAAACAGGGCTTGTTTTCCATGTATTTGCTTTGTATGTGCTCTCTGAGGAGCATAAACCCAGCAGCAGAGTCTTCTTCAGTGACTGCTGTGGCTGTCTCAGTTTTGGGTAATTGGTACACAGCACTCAGTACAAGCCTAGCTGGGGCTGGGCTTGGTGGTTTGCATGAAAAATGTCTTTGCCTGGTGTCCTTCACCATCCAGCCAGTGAGCTGCAGAAAGGAAGCAGCAGCAGCAGGACACACTGGAGAATGGTGTCCAGGCTGAGCTGTAGCTGTTGATGCTGTTCTTGATTTTTGAGATCCCCATGTGTGAAAAACCACACAGGTCTGCTCACCTAGTGCTTGCCTATGCTGGTGGCTGTGGCAGACATGCAACACTTCAGAAATGAGACCAGAATCAGATGCCAGTGGCAGCTAAGAGCAATTCTCTTCTTCCCACCATCTTTTCTTTTTTTTTTCCCCCGTTCATCTGTTTTGCACTCTTTTTCTTTCTATTTTTTTTCTTTTCTTCTTGGTCATGTATAGATAAATGTTTGTCCCATACAAGTCCAGGACACCTTCCTGGACCTTACTCTTCTCAGAGGTAAAGACAATAAAAAACCACTGAAAGCTAAAAATTGGTTTGATCCAAGTCCCTGACCTCCAGTTGCCTGAGAACAAGGAGAGGCTTTGTTGCTTGTGTATGTTTCAGTGCTCTTACAGCATTTTATCTTGCCCAGTGAGCTACTCAGACATAACTAGTGATGGAGAAGGACATGGCCTTTGGCCCTTCCCATCCTCCTCTGACAGACCCTTAGCTCTATTAAAATACCCTTTTCAAACAAGCTAGATAGTTTCTGCTCTATTTACCTGGCCTTTAACATCCACAATAACATTATTATCATCTGGAGTGTTCGCAGTGATCCCTGATGTACATGTCTGAGGCTTAGCAGATGTACACTAGAGCTGCAAGACTTTTCTCCCGCAATTCCTTTCTCACTAATTTCCAACTATTTGGTTTTCTCCAGCCCCAGAGCTGTTTATCCTCACCGTGAGCTCCTCAGCAGGCTGATTCACCCCTGGGGTTGTGCCAGCTCGTGTGAGGAAGCCCAGCACTTGCCAGCTGGCAGCCCCTCCAGAAGCAGATGAGCTGGCCTGGAGAAGAACTGAGGTCAGGCTGGCTGCAAGAGCTGCTCTCTTACCATTTCTCCAGGGTTTTCTGCAGTTGTGTGGCTGGGTGAGAACTTGGGGAGAATTTAAACCTTTCTGCAAAAAACTTAAGAATAGAAGGATAGTTTGATGGAGACAGTGCTAACATTGGATTTGGAAGAGCTTAATTCAGTCCCTTCTAGTGCCTTTTAGCCCCTCTGTGCTTCATTTCTTGCTCTTCTCCAGGGTCAATACTACTCCTAGGAATTAAAGATGTTACTTGACTTGGCAAAGGGACTGAGTAAATCCCCAAAGACAGACAAGCAAAAGGCAAAGCCATGGTTTGTTATGTGTTGGAAAGGTCTGTCAAACACAAGCCTGCTGACCCCAGCTGCAAGACTCCTGCTGAGCTAGGGCAGGGGCAGCAATGGACCCATTTCTCTTTACTTCTGCACTCTATCCAGGTCCTCCCCTTGCCTTGTGTTCACACTCCACTCCAGTTTTGTGGTGGTGGGTGGTAGGGATGAAGTTGGAATCAAACACAACCTGTTAGATAGATTTTCTTATTGTTATTTCTCTTTGGGAGAGAGAAGTTTTTCTGGAAGGAAGTATAGGACAGAGAAAATCCTGTTACTCAACATGCAGCATAGCCAGCTGTGACACAAGAAAATTCAATCAATAAATATTTTGCTCCTGCCACAGCATGGGAATATGAAACCCTGAAGAAGCAGGTGAGGATGTGCTGACCCCATGGAAGAGATGCTCTCAGCCTCCCCATACAAAGGGGTTTCCACTGCAGAGCTCTGTTAGCTGCTGTGAGCTCCTTTCTGTACATTTTGTCTGCTAGAAGCTCCTTCTCTTTGTATAACTCACCTTCTGCACCTCTTGCTTTTTCCACTCACTCTGTTGCTCAGCTCGGTAGCAGCCACCCAATGCCCCTTTGCAAAGTACAAGCTCTTCTGCACTTGGAGTAAAGCCATCTGCTGGAGGCAACAGCAGAGATCACCTTTAAGATCTTGGCTGTCATATCACAGTTCAATGGCAAGACATCCTGAGGCTATACAGGGACTTGGAGAGAAGCAGCTTGTTTTTCTCCTCCAGCATATGTCTGTGTGGGAAGAAGGGTGCTGATCCACTAACAGTCTGCTCACATTTTCATCTGCTCCAAGCAGGCTTTGCAGCCTGCACTGGGGACTTCTGGCCCAAACTGTCTCCAAAGAGGCTCATGTGGGCCCTGTGGCAGACTCTGCCATTGTTTCATTCCCAGGACATGTGGGACAGTGGCCAGCTAATCCTCTGATGCTACTGGAGACTCCTATCCTTCTCCAAATATGCACAGCATCCCAGCTCCTGCTTCCCAAGTCCTGCACAGCATTCCAAGGCCAGTACATTTGGCAAACTGATCTTGGAGCCCCTGGGCTGCCAGAGGAGCAGAGCTGGGAGGAAACCCCTTTGGAGCAGTATGTGCAATGGGTTCTTTCCCTCCTGGGGTCAAGGCATTGGTGCTGAGAATAGAAAGATGTGAGACATAAGATGCACTTGGGATAGGGCTGGCAGGGCCATCTCCCAGGGGCTTAACAGCCTGGGTCAATGCCAGCTGTCCTTAGTCATGCAAAACACCCTCCAGAGTCAAGGGAAGTTCACTGACTCAGTGCATGGAGCTGCTGCCAAGCCCATATCATAACTGAGACCCACATCTGTGCACCCATAGGCAAGTTATCTCCAAGTTTTTCTTGATACGATTTCTTATTCATTTTTAGAGAGGGGGTCAGAGAAGTTTCCCTCCATCTCTCTCCAAGGAAGCCCCTCTTACTAAGAACAGGCTAATGCACTGTGTGTCTGGGAGCTGTGTAATCCTCTTGTACTCTAGACATTTTATCTGCTTCACTTTCTTTCAGTTGGTCTTTAGTCATTTTCTTCTTATCCAAGCTCCTCAACCCTATCTCAAAAGCATCCCACCAGATAACTTATTACTGATAATACTAAACTCTGTGTTGTAGAGAGCTCTCCCTTTCCCTCCACAGTATCATATTTACTGCTTTTCCTCTAATGGTTGCACACTGAGCATATGCTCAGGTTGATGCTCAGGTCACTCTGTTGCTGACAAGAAGCATGTCATCTGTAGATGCTCCATTACTGGAAGTGTTCAAGGTCAGACTGGATGGACATTTGAGCAATCTGATCCAGTGGAAGCTGTCCCTGATCCAAAGGTCCCTTCCAAACCAAACCATTCCATGGTTCTGTGATTGCATGATTTCACTATTGTTGCCAAGGGATTTTTCAGTCTCCTGGAAGAATATTCCTGTTGGATTTGATTCTTCCTTAGCTTCACAGTCCCCCTACAAAAGGTAACAAACAACTGCTTTTTCTCTTTTTTTTATTTCTTTTTTTTCTCTTTTCTTTCTCTTTTTCTTTTTTTTTCACTTTTCTTTTTTCTTTCTCTTTTTCTTTTTCTTTTTCTTTTTCTTTTTCTTTTTCTTTTTCTTTTTCTTTTTCTTTTTCTTTCTCTTTTTCTTTCTCTTTCTCTTTCTCTTTTTCTTTCTTTTTTTCTTTCTTTTTCTTCTTTTTTTCTTTCTCTTTCTTTTTCTTTTTCTTCTCTTTTCTTTCTCTTCTTCTCTTTTCTTTCTCTTCTTTTCTTCTTTCTCTTTCTTTTTCTCTGAATTGACTCTGCAGGTGAGACTCCAAGAGTATGACTTTTTAGAGTCTGAAATCCCTAATGAGATAGATAAACTGTTTTTTCTAGTCTTAGGTAATAGACTTTTAGCACAGCAGGAAGTTGCCTGGCACAGCAGAAACATTGGTGACAGGGATAAACCTTTTTCAACTGCTTGGTATTTGTTGAATTGACTCCCAGCGACTGGGCATGGTGTGGAACTCTCAAATGCAAGTGATCTATGAGTTCTACATTCTTTGTTTTTGCATGTAGCTCAAGTTATGTCCTGCAGATTGTTCCCAGTCATCATACATGCTGCCCTGTGGATGCAAGCACTATGGTGCTGACTGTGTGTGGGCCAGGGCTGTTGCTCATCACAGATGCCTTCACCTGAAAGGATAGTCCATGGGCAATCCAGTAGGAGAGTGAGGAATCCAGATGCCTATGCTCACGCTGGGAAGCTATTCCTGCCCTGTGCACCCTGTTGCTGGAAGGCAATACAAGTTTTCCATCATTGAGCAATACCAGAAAATATCTTATCTATGGGGCTAGTTGTGGTTAGAGATAATTTTCCTCGAGTATTCACACTCACTCTGCTGTATGGCTGGGCTGTTTGGAGAGGGTAAAAAGAAAAACTCACAAACAAGAATGAGTCAACATTTGGTTTTTAAATGTCAATGAACTTCTGTGGGGCAATGTTCCTGCTTTGTGCTCTGCAGCTCCTGCTTTGCTGAAGGAGTGCTTCTTTCCCTGATTGCTATCATGAACAGTACCTCCAGGACACCAGCTTGCCCTGAGGGCCACCACCAAGGGCACCAAGCTTCCCTCATGGCATAGAGAAATCACAAGGACAATTGATTACTGTAGGAATTTGGTACCTAAATAGCTTTGGGTACTAGCCTGAATGGTTTCAGTTTAGCAATGGCAGCACTGGAATGTTTTTGTTAATTGTGAAGCACTGCATTGTCAATCTCTGGGAAAGCATTAACATTCTTATTGCAAGTGAATTATTTCAAAAGATATATGATCAGCTGAAAGCTCTGGAGATAAAAAAAACATGAACTTAATGCAGAAAATGTCATTCCTGTATTTGTTCTTGCGAAATTTTGGAGCTTTCCTTGACAAATTGGAAACTACAGGGTTTGGTAAGCAAAATCTGAGATCCTCATCCATAGACCTGGCTCTTATAGCCATGTCCTTAAGATCAGCATCTATTGTCATGAGTTTGCCTTGAAACCTGTAGCTGTGGTGTGTAGGCAATGAGGTGTCCATCAGCCTGGGCATCTCAAGGCTGGCCAGAGATCTCAGCCTGGGCATCTCAAAGCTGGCCAGATGCAGATCTCAGCCTGGGCATCTCAAGGCTGGCCAGAGATCTCAGCCTGGGCATCTCAAGGCTGGCCAGGTGCAGATTGCTACAACCAGGCCTGTGATGACCTGTGAGCAGCACCATCCTGGGCTGCTGGACCACAGGGATGGACCAGGCTTCAAACCNCTCAGCCTGGGCATCTCAAGGCTGGCCAGAGATCTCAGCCTGGGCATCTCAAGGCTGGCCAGGTGCAGATTGCTACAACCAGGCCTGTGATGACCTGTGAGCAGCACCATCCTGGGCTGCTGGACCACAGGGATGGACCAGGCTTCAAACCAACCGACAGCCCAAACGCTGCAGGTGCTGATGGCTGGAGGTGGAATGCAATTGAACCCTTCAATTACACCTTGGTGATTTAATCAGCTCCTGACAAATGCTGGCTGGGCATCTCGTGGCACTACACAAATACAGTAATTAGTGCTGTGTACTGTTTTGCAACAAGGTGTCTCTTTGAGAGCACCACTGCTGCACTCGAACAGAACAGTTTCTGTTCTGGACTATTAAGTCATTTTTTTCTTGTTTATGAGATTAGGAAGTGTTGGGAGCAGCTTTCTGGATAAAGCTCTGGCTGAACTCAGCCCTTATACACCAGAGGATCTGATTTGAAAGGGGGAAAAAAGGAACCATACAAATAGCCAACACACAAAACTGAAAACAAGAGCTGACTAAGGCGGTTTTCACTGTATGCAGCCCTGGAAACACAGATGTGTTTCAATGAGCACAACTGGAGAGGAGATGAACTCATCTGAGGCCTTGTTTGTTCCTTTCTGCTCCTCCACCCACTTGCCACCTCCAGGAAAATAACGGTTGCTGCCACTCCAGCCCTGTGAGCACGTCTTTCTAAATGCTTTCCAAGTAGGAGGCACCTAAAGCTGATCCTTGCCATAGCTGGTAGATCCAGGTCCAGGAGCAAGGGCTTCTCCCTCCTTTCTCCTCCTGCAGCCGCAGCTAAGCAGCACTTTGACAGGGAAGCAGGGAGAGAGATGGTGAAGGGCACCACACTCTCCCCCAGGGGCTCAGGGACCCTGGCTGCTGAAGAGCTTGGATGTATTTCCTCCTCCATCAGATGCATTTAGGGTTGCCCAATATTCTTGGGGTTTTCTAATGCTGGGAGAGGAATAGGACATAGATGGAGCCACAGGCAGCATGACGGCTTGTGCGTCATTTCCTTAGTAAACCAAGCTAAAAATACAAAGCAGAGTGAACACAAAGTGTGACACAATAGGGAAGTAAGGACAGAATAGGAGAAGTACCCAAAATAAAAGCAATCTGGAATAATACAGGCATAAAGGATGAGATTCAGCACAGGAAGAAGGCCATTTTGTTTAAGCAGATGGAAATCTGCCACTGCATTAAGAAGGTACCCACTGCTGCAACTGGAGTGGGTGTCTCAGGAATGGCACACCAGCACCATGAACCCAGGGGTCCTTGGATCATCTTGGTCTCTGTATGATGATGGAAGGCCAAATACTTTCCTTCTCTCACCCTACAGCTTGTCTGTGAAATTAGGAGCTGCTACATAAAAATTCTCCCACTGCCAGTGCTGCAATGCCCAGGTCACCCTGTAGGAGGATGGTAGCCTAAGTTGGGGTTGAAAGCATTTCATGAGCACTGGCACTGGGAATATTATTCATATTGCCTGTATATTATTGCCTATTACTGGGGATAGGCAAGGTTCATCCCACTCACCAGATCTGGAGAGGTATCTGTTCACCACCCTTGTGTTACCTTCCTGCAGGGTCAGCAGTCCTCTTGGCACAGGCAGACACGTGAAGACCAAATAGGTCAGAAAAAGGACAAAAGCATCTAAGTGCTCCTATGAATTTGTTGGTGACAATGGATTTCATTATTACATTATCTCCCTAATTCTTCACCCCCCTCCTCCACTAAACAGGCAATCACATCTCAGATCTCAGCAATAATTGCTCCACCACACTGACAAACACAGCAAAGAAACAGCGTTTGTTGAGAGCTAAGAAAGCTTTGCAAACATTGCTGATTAGCCACATCTCCCAGCCTGCCAATGGAGGGTGAGTTCAACTGAAGGTGATGGGGAAATATCCCAGCAAAAAAAAGCAAAAAGAAGTAAGATTAGGCATTACAATATGGTTTTTGTTGTTGTGGTCTTGTTTGAGACACATTGTCTCTGCTTGCCTTGGTGAGATCCATGAAGTATAATCTCCACATTTGCATGAAGGAGTTGGACTTGGCTTGTTTGAAACAGTAAATAGTGCAGATGTGCCCAGGGGTGACAGAAGCTCAGTGCTGGACTTGGAGCACAGGTCTCTGCCAGCACAAGGCATAGGCTTCTTCCAGGCACACAGCACTCTTACTTTCATCTGCCTTCATGTCCTTGTGAAGCAAAACAGGCTAACACCAGCAAACTGGTACTTTTACATAACAAACCCTAAGAATGGTACTTTTATATAACAAACCCTAAAATTGCCTGTGGCCATGTGCAGGTCTGGTCCCACCACAGTGTCTGGGGCCAGGCTCCCCAGGGAAGGCACCACAGCACTGACCTTACTCCACTGACGGATTACGTCTAAGGAGCTTACATTGCCATGTGACGCTGCATCAGGAGCAGGGGTTTAGGTCAAAAAGCAGGCACTGCACAGGGTCTGAAGACTTCCTGAGCTTTGATGGGGCCATTTTCTTACAATTTTCTACTTGGTGGCTCTTATTTTCCCATCCCATCGCTTGCATCCTGATTTTTTTAACACCCCATTGCATCCCTCTGACTTCTGCTCCCTTGATGCTCCTGTCCTCTCAGCTCTGGTACCCAGGACTTCTGAGATATCATGTTCCATTCTGCAAAAAGAGCTAAAGATAGTGAATCATAGAATCCTAGAATGGGCAGGTTGGAAGGGACCCTAAAGATCATCTAGTTCCAACCTCCCCACACTGAGCAGGGATGCCAATCACTAGACCAGGTCACGCAGGGCAGAGAATGTGGGCAGAGACCCCATTCACAGCTCCCTGGACCCCAACAGTTGATGTCTGTGGGGGGATTTAGCTTCTTTCATAAGTGACACTGGCTTTGTCCATGTGCCATCCCTTCCCATCACCTCACACCATTTCATCTCACCTCTGGGCTACTGCCTGCCAGCACAACAGATTTACTTGTGCCGCATGCAGCAACTCCCCTTGGGTGCTTCTCCAAGCAATGGGAAGAAAATGGCAGGAATCACCAAGCTTGTGGTGTTTGGACATTTTATACAGGGCTGTGAGGGAGAGTCTGTTTCTTTGTGACTGGGATATCTGCTGTTATGAGTACCTGCTCATATCACAAAGCCATCCTCAAGTGTATTCCACCATAGGAAGCCAGTATAGCTGAACTGGGAAAGGGATGATTTCCAGCTGACTTAATAATGACTGTCCTTTCAGAAATAATGAAGAAAAGGTAGAATCTTTCCCTGATGGACCAAGTCAACAGAACTAGCTTGCTCAGGAAGTACAGTGTGGACTAAGGGTTTATGATGAGATGTCAGTCCTTTTTTTAATCAAAAGTAATTTCCAAAGAAAATTCAGATTTTCAGCTATAGAGAAGCTTTCACAGAAAGTGCCTCCTTAAACACTAATTTTTTTCCTTAAAATCCCAGTGCCTAAAAACCAGAGTATTCTGATAAAAAGCCTAATAGCTTCAGTTTGGAAATGATGACTTGATACATCAGGATTGTTCCAATTTGATTGCCAAGCAGTCTTTGGTTTTGTCTATAACCTGAGCTTCCAAGAAGCACTTCAAGTGCATGTTGAGGTGAAGTGATAGGAAAAAATTATTGCCTTCTAGGCAATACAGCCCAAGGGAGGTAACTCAGAATGGAGTAAGAGCTTGAGGCATCTGATTTGCCACTAATGTAAACCCAAAGCAGGGTGGCTACTGGGTTGGGTGGTTAATGATCCTCGGTGGCAAGGTGGTGAAAGAGTCCCAGGGCCTGAGTGCTCTTGTGAGATCCTTGGGTGATTCCAAATCTCTCTGTCAGGCTCAGGATTGTCAGGAGATCACTCTGTCCCAAAAAATTAAAGCCATCTGGAAGAGAAGGTCAGAAAGGGAGATGGCTTTCTCTGATGTGCTGAAGGTTGTGACAGTGCCATGGCCACTGTTACTCAGCTGAGCAGAATTGTCACTATTTCTGTGCTTCCCTGCATGTCTCTGCCCTCCACTGGGTCTCAGCACATGCTCTAACCCTCCAAGGATGGGCACTAGCTTGATTTCCATACAGCACCCAACACATGCCTGTGACCAAATACTCTCAAAAAAACAACTCCCACATCTGCTGCAGAGTGGAGGTAACAAGAATTTTATTCCAGCTCTTTAATGCCACTCACAGCATTAAGAATGCAGAAGACTTTTTTATGAATTTATCCTCTACTTCTAAAAATGTCCTTCTACACATCATATTCCCCTTTGAAACAAATGGTCAGCAGCAATAAGATTTTTTACTGAAGCAGCAAAACTCCACAGAAGGTCAGAACAATATCTGTGTTATTTACTCCAGCAAGAGTTATGATCTGCCTACAGCATACAACTTCTTCTGTGTTTCCCATTGATGCAAATCAAAAGCCTGTATTGTCTTTTTGCTGATTTTGTGCTTCACTCACTCATTACACTAGCATTCATTTATTCTTTTTTATACACTTGTATATTTCAATGTCACAAAAGAATCCATTTTGGAGTGAAAGATCTGACACTGTTTGTGGTTTGAGGGCTCTGGTCTGTGCAGTCTTGTGCTGTGCAGTAAGTGTAGTTCAGTGGAAAATAAATGATTCCATCACACCCATGAAATGCAAGGAGCAGCTCTGCAAGGCTTAGTAGTTCATAAGTTTTTAAAGATATCTAATCCCTGGCCATAGACTGAAAACTGAGGAGAGGGAGCAGCAGGAGCTCAGCACTGCAGGGAGTGGTGGCAGTGAGAGAAGCTGCAGCAAAGCTCCATCTGAGTGTGGGCACACGGTGTGTCAGAGCCCATGTGCTGGGAGCCACTCTGCTGTGGCTGCTGCAGGTGCCATCATACACAAGACCTGTTTTCTTGGCTTTGTATTTCTGCCTCCACCCAGAAGCTCCTAGGCAGCCTAAGGGAGGAGAAGGAGGCAGTGGCACCTTGGGGGTCAGATAGCAGTGGTGCTGGGTCAGGATGGCAAGCACAGCACTGAGTCCAGCAGCTTCTACCCTGGCACAGGCAGTTGGGAAAACAGCTCTTGGGACACCTTTGCTGACAGGATGATCCAACATGTCAGTCAATGTTTTTTCAGCTAGCAAAGCCTTAAGGCAGAAATTTCCCAAGGTGTAGCAGTGATGGGGCTGCCTGACTCCTATTGGAAGTAAACTGATCCTTCAGGCACTGGGAAGACGTTTCAATTTGGAGGATTAATTTCCTAATTATGTAATATTACAGTATCACAGTATCATAGTATGTGAGGGGTTGGAATGGACCTAGAAAGATCATCTAGTGCAACCCCCCTGCCAGAGCAGGATCACCTAGACCAGCTCACACAGCAATGTGTCCAGGCAGCTCTGCAATGGCTCCAGACAAGGAGACTCCACAGCCTCCTGGGCAGCCTGGGCCAGTGCTCTGGCACCTGCACTGCAAACAAGTTCCTCCTCAGGTTAATACTAAACCTCCTGTGGTCCAACTTGCTCCCATTCCCTCTTGTCCTAACATTGGATAACATTGAGAAGAGCCTGGCTCTCTCCTCTTGATACTCACCCTTAACATATTTATAAACATTCCTGAAGTCATATTCTATGACATGATTTCAGTGAGACTCCAGCCATGTACTCAAGTCAAAGGCTCACACTTAGTAGGGAGAGCTGATGTAAACAAAAGGATGTAGTTGGAAAATGGATTAAAAGTCATTACAATTTGTAAAAGTCATGTCAGATGAACTTGTATCTTTCTCTGGTACAGCAACTTTCTAGAGAGGGATCTGTAGGATAGCTACTCTTTGGTGTGACCCCACAAGAAAATTCATTATTTGAGCTAGCAAAAATGGGGTTTAGTCAAAGAATAGCGAAGTGGGGAGACAGCTGGTGAAAGAGGAGATGGCAGAGGGTAGTCCTGTAGGACACAACAGCTGCAGGGAGGAAGGTCATTGAGAGGCTTCCTCATAGAGGAGCCTTTGAACTGTTCTTGCTGAATATTTCATTAATAATCTCAAAAAAAGTGAAGGAAAGTGTTGATGAAATATCCCAATGTCACAACGTCAGAGGGGGAGATGAATATCATTCAGGATGATTAAAATCACCATAAGAACAGGAGCAAAAAAGGCATGAATGTGATTAAATAAAATTCAAGTTCCTACACCCAGAGAAAGGATCTTTACAGACTTATACAAATTTCTCTGAATTAACTAAAAATCATATACTAAGAAAAACATAGGTGTGCTAATCAGCTGGAATAAGTCATAAACATAACAAGGCTCTGAACAAGAGAAATAAGACTAGGATGCTACTACTAGGGCATTTCCAGGAGGAAGGGAGAGATATTAATACCATCTGGGAAACAGTGGAGACTTCTGGCAAGTCATGTTCAAGAAAATGAAATCAAGTCTGTGGAGGTGTAGAGGAAGGCTGCTCAGAAGCAAAAGGGAATGGAGACCATGTTTTATTAGGTGAGATCAAAACTGTAACCTTATTCAGCCCAACTAACAGTACAAAAGCTCTCTATAGATTCATTTGAGGTAAAAATGGGATGGGGGCAAAAAGATCTACCGAATTTAAAGGAGAGCACTGGCATAAGAACAAATGGGAGTAAACTAACCACAGAGCTGGAAATGAGGTTTCTCCTCAGAGGTATGAAGTTTTGGAACAGCCTTGCAGGAGGAGAACTGACTTCAAAAACACCACTGCTTTCCAGGTGGAGTTAGTCCAGTCTCTGAAAGGGGTTAGAAGCCACAGCTTCTCCTGACAGCAGGGGGAAGGCAGTGGTTAGATTTGGTGAGCCAGAAACCCTACAGTGCTACTGCAGAACTTGTTGGCAATGCAACAGTTACAGCAAGAACAGCTCTGTTTCAGCAAAGCTTACCTGTGCCCCCACAGCAATGGGGTGCATGTGTAAAGAGCTTTACTGAGTGTATATGTCATGCTAGCTATTCTAGTATGAATGTCCCTAAATTCCAGTTTCACAAGTCCCAGCTCCCTGAGTCTTGGGAATCAGCTGCTGAGAGTGTTAGCTTCTGTTTTTGAAAGTTATGGGGGAAAAGCTTGAAAGTGTGACTTGAACATATGCCAAGGATTTAGAAACAAAAAGTAAATAAAATAATGCCAGATTTTTTTTTTAATTATTTTTTTTTTTACAGAAAACCTAAAGCACTCTCTATTTTAAAGCTAATCTCATGACTTTGGAGGCCTGGCTCATTATGCCTGAAAACCTGATATCGACAACACTGTCAACTCAGACACTCTTTTAGGAGGATTTGCAGAAATAGACTGAAAGAGCTACAGTGCACAAGTGAATAATGGATCCCTGAGGAAAGCCCAAGGAATGCTTACACTCTGTAGAAAAGCTAGTGAATGGATAATGCTTGATCTCCTTCTTTCCAGATTAAAATAACAGGGGAGGGACAACAAACACTGTCAGGAGGAAGATGTGCCTAGACATGAGAGGCGCAGAGTGCAAGCAAACAGGATAGTTGCCTTTGGAGCACATGAGTGTACTTCTACCATGCAAACGGAGCAGCAGCACTGCACTGATGGGTGCTGCTCTCCCAGAGGAGCAGGCATTGGAGACTAGCTGTGTGGAGCTGGGATGCAGGCAGGAAGCCTTTGGCAATGGAACACCCTTCTTTGTTTTACCTGCAAGCCTGCATTTAACACATTCAGAGGTGAGGCAGAGACTACCAGTTGTGTTCCCACCAACCTCCAGTTTTCCTTTCCTTTGCCAGGCTGCTCTGTGGATCTGAAGTTTTCCTTTCCTTTCCTTTGCCAGGCTGCTCTGTGGATCTGAAGTTTTCCTTTCCTTTGCCAGGCTGCTCTGTGGATCTGAAGTTTTCCTTTCCTTTCCTTTGCCAGGCTGCTCTGTGCATCTGAAGGTGCTTATGAAGACCATATGCCTTCAGAAGGGATTTATGTCTTGGGCATGTTCTCACAAGAACTCCACAGAGACTGTACAAGCTCCTGAAGCAAATTCTTTTCCAGTGCAGAAGATAGTGCTAGGACCTGTCATGGGCTGAGGGAATGTTGGATCCTATGGAGCCACAGTGCTTGGCCAATGAACAGCCTCCTCTTAGGGCTTCTTTCAAGCCTAATGCCCCTTGATAGAGCTTGTCCCTATCAACTACTTTCTTTTGCTCTGAAAGCCACATACCAGATGCTGCTTGCCAACTAGCTGCAGAGCATGTGAAGCCTCAGAGCAAGAGAGAGAGGATCCAGCCCTGCACTGCAAATGCAAGAGAGACAGCCCCTCAGAGAGAGACAGTGTGCAGGGAGGCAACAGCACAGCTCTCACTCTGACTGCAGGAGATTGCATCCCTCTCATCATTGAGGGGTCAGAAGGAGGACATTTGCTCCAGACCTGGAGCTGACTCCTGCCACTGCAAATGGGGAGAGGCTCCAAAGCCCATCTCCAACCCACTACAGCATCCTGCATTGCTTACTCTGGATCAGATGGGCAAAAGGGCTCAGAGTTGTTGCTTGGAGCAGTCAAGGCATGGCACATAGCAGTAAACCTTCTCAACATGTCTGCACAGAGTACAAACCTGACACTTCTGAGCTTGTAGCTGAGCACTAAATGGAAAACAGAGACTGGGAAAGGGTTTTTTCCCCACCTCTGGTTTTGTGGAGGAGAAAACTGTAATATTTTGCTCAAAAGCAGTTTCGTGCCTGCAAACAGGGTTTATTTTTTTATTCCATCCAGATGTTTATTTATAAAATAATTTAGGACTTATATCCAAACAGACATCAAAGAAACCTTCTGGGAGTAGCACTGTCAGTAGCAAAGGGTTTTAATGATCCACGAGGCAAGAGAATGGGTTTGAGGAGTGTCAGAGTGCCTGAGGGGAGAGCATGCATGGATCCAATTAGGAACCCTCTCTGAGGTCACTCAGACATGGCAGGAAAGATGTCTCCTTTGGGAGCAGGATGCCAACTATTAGGCACAGTATGATGTGGGGTATTACAGAGCACACATATTTTCCAAAAGACAGTACCAGGAGAACTTGTCTTAAAGGATACTACACAAGCTACCCATCATGGCAATTGCTTTGGGTCATTCCCCATCCTTGGAATATCCTGAGCAGGGAAAACAGGGAGCAGCTACAGCCCCATGGGGTGAAGTAGCCGATCTGGATTGCTGGGCCTGGGGAGTGTGCTGCTGCCAAAAGCCCTCATGCCAATGCAGAGCCAGGCCTGGCCCATGGCACAGGCAACCTGTAAATCCCACCTCTCCTCCTAGCTGTCCCTTAGCCTGAAGATAGATGGGGACATCTATCTCCTGATCAAATCCCAGTGTGTCACCTTAATATCTGTTCACTTCACCTTTACCAAAAAATGTTTCATGTTTAGTTACACTCTTTAAACTTTGTGTCTTTCTAAAATTGGCTTCTACAAGCAGTGGTACACAGGTCTTTGTATCCTCAGTAAGTTCTAGCAAGTCAATATAAACTAAGTCTTAGTTGCACAAGGTGTCTGCTTAGTTTAACAACTTACAGTTAAAAAGATCCTTTATTGAATTGGTGTGAATGCTGGCAGGTGTCTCTTTTATTGACATCAGATAGACTGAGTAATGAGGTCCACTCTGGTGTTTGAGTCAGAGGCTTCCATTCAGATTTGTGCATCCACAAATAAGGCTTCAATTCTTACTGTAAAGTCACAGCTCAACATTAAGGATCTTCTCTGTCCTCCAGCACTGAGCCCCATGATATGGATCAGGCATGTTACAGGAATGGACCAGATTCATCATGGATGGGTTCCCCTTTTCCGTGGGAGGGACTGCAGACAGAGGGGCTATCATTTGAAAGAGAAACAAAGGACACCCCAAGCTGGAGCAGAATGCCTCAGCATCACTGAGTTTTCCTCTGAACAACTGCCTGCTCCAGGGCAGCACCAGGCAGCATGTGGTGGGATGGCCAAATATTCCAGGATGGCTTCTCCATCGCCAGGAGACAAGGACCTCCCCTGTACCACATCCCCATAGGCACAGCCAAGGATCTAACTCCTTGTTGGCTTGTCTTGGCTGCATGGTGCTGCACGATGGTGGCCAAGCTGGCCAGGTCTTTGTAGATAACCCTCTCCTGTCTGGCTGACCCTGAACACAAGGGGGAAAAACACAGTTTGGGAGAACTTACCACTTTTGAAATGGGGTTACTGGCAGGCCTTGTGCTGCAGGGCTGAGAGCTGCAGCAGGAAGCATGGTGGCATGTGAAAACAAGCAGGTTTGAAACAATATTCACTCCAAGGGGTTACACAAAAAACACCCCAGTGACAGTGGAGCCATTTACTCAGTTGACACTACGAAGAAAGAATCTCCTTTTATCTACTTATGATGGTTAGTAGGTTCTTCTCTCTGTTACTGCTTGTTGCTTCCCTTGATGCCCCTTTCTGGTACTTCCAGCTTTCTTTAACAAGCTGTTTATTTGAGGAGGGGCTAGGCTTTGTGCCAGAGAGGAGCAGCTGCAAAGGCACACNTTGCTAGGGCTAGGACAAAGGCTGCACTGATGAGCTTCAAGGTCTCTTCCAGCTCTAACTGTTCTATGATTCTGTGATTCTATGACCAGCTTCATAGGTGCCTGAGGCTGTGAATATTGACTGCCAATGTCCTACTGGTCAACAGAAGGGCTCTCCTTCAGCCAGCCAACACAAAGGTGAACAAAGCATTGAGAATTTGTAATATGGGAAGAGCTGGTGGTATCTCCCCTTTAGCAGTTGTCTCTGGGATGACCATGCCAGCTATGATGCTCATTCAGAATGCTTCAGAAATGGCTGCTTCTCCAGAGAAAGAAAAAGCATTGTCCATCTATTACATCTATACTCTCTGAACCAAACTGTCCTAGTCACACAGAAAGGGCTAGTTCTGTGTCCATGCAGCTTGGACAGGACTAGCAGCAAAACAGGGCTTCTGGGATATGTTCCATTGTAACATTTGCAATGCAAAGCCACTGTAGAGTGGCAGAAACTTCTGGTCACTACAGGTCTGGGCAATATGACTAGGATTTATTACACTAAATTTAAGCCATGTGAAAACTAATGACCAAGGCTTGACTTTTGGGTTCCTCTGTGGACAATTTGTGGTTACCTTCAGAGAGCAGCTTGCTCAGACTCTAGACACCTAGGCTGAATTGTCCTTTCTAGGTGCCTCGCTCCATTGCCCAGAGAGAGCGCCTAAAAGTCTTAGAAATCTTAGGCCAGACTGCTAATTTTGAAATAGCCAAAGGTAGACAAAATGAGTTCCAGTGACTTTCAATAGTGTCTGGTAGAGCCCAATGAAAGGTGCAAAGTTCAACTGTCCACTCACTGAAGCACACAGTTTCTCTTGTGTGGTTAATTTGCTTTGTCTGGTGTTGAAGACAACCTCTTTGCAAATGGCTTGCTTGTTGCAATCATCTCCCGTTATCTTTAAAGGCCTATTTCTGGGAGTTTGTTTGTGCTTTACTGTTAATTTTTATTTAAAAAGAAATGGTTAGCAAACACCAAACTAAAAAGAGAAGGACATTATGGTTTTTTCTCCAAACTTACATGAAGTCAAGGCAGATTTTGCCAAAGTGTCTTCTAGTCCTTCTGCTCTGCTGAAAGGATTCATTGAGTGCTCTGTGACAAGCAATGACCTCCCCTCACCTATTTGCTGGGTTAGGGTCCTGGAGCCAGTTATAGGTCGTATTAGGGAGCTGTAAACACAGAGAAGTGCTGCTCTTTCAGCTACTACAGACAAAAACCCTGGATCTTATGACTTCCTGCCAATAGAGAGGCACATGTGTTTTCTATCTGCTGATAAAGAACCCAGTGATACCAAGCTTTGCTGGAGGAACCTCTGTGTTTTTTAATAGACACATAAAACCTTTCCTTCATGAACTGAGATTCATTTCACATCCAATATTTAATTTCACCAGTCTGCAGAGAGTTTTTCTGTGGCTGACTCAGTATTTCTCATATATTTTTCAGTTCCAAAAAGCAGATAAAGAAAGAAATGAAAAATGTCTGCTCCCCAAGCCACTCTTCAGCTAACCACCAGCAGTTAGAGGAGCAGGAGGAAAGAAGTAAGCTCTTGTGCAGCAGAGATGTGGAGCAGCAAATGAAGAATTCTCATAGAGCTGAACTGAAAAACCATGGGTAAAAAGGAATGAAAGAGTGGGGTCCTGGCTGAATGGAAAGGATAAAAAGGAATGAAATAGTGGGATCCTGGATAGATATATAGAGGAGAAAATCTCTGACCATAATGATAGAGTGACTTGAGGCAGAGAAATGGAGCTGCAACCCACCCTTTTTCTAGTGCACATCCAAAGTTACCCTGCTGAAGACAACTGGAGATGGCTCATGGAGGAAAGAATGGGATATTTAGAAGAGAGCAGTAGTAATTTAATTTGGAGCCATGGCTAGGGTAGAGTCATGACAAACTGGGGTAAGAGATGGAGACTGATATGAGAGATTCATTCTCCAAGTGGGAGTGACCAACCAGAATCAGTGATATGATGAGGATATGTCTAATAATGTGAGACAGGTCCAAATCATAGGCCTTAGGCCTGGATTCAGAGCTGGAGCTCTCTAAGTGCAATGGCAGCAAGAGCTAGCTTATACAAGAGCAGGTCTTCAAACAATAAAAACAAGATCTTCCAGAGATTTGGGATTAGCTGCTCTTTACTGAAAGTGGCATGTATTAAAAGAAATGGTGGCTGAATCTCCAAAAGCTTGAGGCTGAAATCTGTTTCTGCTATTTGTATGTTTACCTCGAACAAAGCTGAATACCTGAATCTGAAGCACAGCTCAAGAAATCCCACAGGAAAAGAAATATGCAGGAAGCACAGCTTCTTTGACAGAAATGGGCTCTTTCATCATGAATCCCATCCAAAATTCCAAAATGCAAAGACAAGTGGATACAGGCAGACAGTCTCCTAAATGAAGGTCATCTCAGGGTCAGTTCTTAAAAGGGCAGAGAAAGAGGTACCCCATTTTAGCTATGGTTTTATCCTTTAATCCCTACCTTAGAGTATATATTTTCAGAGTCAGATAAAGGAAGAACTTCCCCTATGGCTATTACATACATTGGTTAAGGCTTGTGATATAGAGGAGAGGAGCTGCTTGCCTACAGCAGTTTCAGGCTATTTGTACTAGAGTGGTGAATGAATTAGGTGGTCTCTTCCTGTGACTCACTAGCCCTTAGAGGCATAGTGTCATAAAAAACCAGGAGAGACTATTTGGTTAAATAGTGGATACCACTTTATTTAGAAAGAGGTCCATACTGAGGCATCTCAATCAAGATCTGAGTGTCCTTGAAGCTCAGAGGAATTGCATAATCTGGAATTTTGCTTTGAAAGCAAGCCTCTACATTTTATTGAGTGTCTATAAAGAATGGCTGCCTTCTGCATAACCAGGCAGAGATGGATTCATCTCATCCCTCATTACTTTTATTGCCAGCTTCATAGCTTAGGATTGCGCAAAGCAAAAGTGATAACAACACTGCAGGGGCAGCACAATGACTCATCAGGCATTACTGCTCACTGTGAGCAAAATCTTTTCTATTTACCTAGGTGCTTATGTGGCCTTCATCTCCATGGTATTTGAGTGCTTCCCAAACAAATAAAACTCTGTTTCTGCCCTTGCTCCTCTGCAGAGGCAGCTGGAGTGTCAGGCTGTCTCGCAGCAGTGTAAGGAGCCGTCGGGTTAGCTGGGACCCACTGCTGTGTCCCAAGGTGCTGAGACTTGTACACCACAGGGCACATCCCTGTCCCCTCCAGACTGTTGCCAGCTGTGGGATGGAGACTAGGAATATGGTCCCTCAGCAGAGAGGTAAACAGGGAATTCACATGATGCCTGTCAGTGACACTGACAGATATAGACACCTCTCTTCTTTACACTTTTTAAAAGACTAATAAAACCTGACGTGCTCCAAAAATTCTTTCCTTGGAATAGATTTTGCAAGGGGGAATGGAGCCAAACTTAGCTCCTGGCTCACTGGACATTAGCTATGCCTTGCACGTCATCCTAAGGCAACAGTGGAGAAAGCAGTGCATTTTCAGCTTTGTTCTACATGGAGATGTCCCTGGGAGCATGGGTCTGCAGGTGAATAGGATGGTAGCAAATAGGATTACCCCCACCTTGTTATCTGGGAAGTGGCAGGAAACNACATTGCTGTGTGAGCTGGTCTAGGCAGGGGGGTTGCACTAGGTGATCTTTCTCGGTCCCTTCCAATCCCTGACATACTGGGATACTGTGATCCTGTCATATCTGGCTCTGTGATGGACTGGAGCCATGTCAGGAGGCTGGTTTCAGCCTGAGCCCCATTGGAGTCCTTGCAGAGGCCAGTGGGCTGCAGGAGTATGCTGCGCCAGCTCTGGAGGATCCATGGGCCTACGCAAGCATTGATGCTGCTTGATCCTGCCGCTGGGGCATGGCCTACCTCACACATCAAAGCAAAGGGTAGCTTCTCATTGTGCACGAAGAAGGTGATACTGAGATGGCCACATCCTCTGCAGAGAGGCCATAGGCTACCCTCAATTATAAAGCACGGGAAGAACAGTTTTGGTTTGTTTTTATGAGAAAATCAAGTTTGAGGTTATGGGAATTCCATAAGGGATAATGTCTCACAGTAGTAAAAGATTATAAAACTGAATTACAGTTCAAACCAGAAAGTGTTACATTATGCACAGAGACACGTAGACTGTAAGGCTTAACAATACACCAAAGCTGCCAACACGAGAGCAAGGCAAAGGGCCTCCTTTTAAAATTCACTTTAATAGTGCCTGACACAGAATGAGTAATAATGTTAATCAACACAGAATGGACCATAAAACACTGCTATATGCAATAGCTATTATCCTGTGTGCTAATCTTCATATGACATTATTTCCTCAAATAATCATAATATTGTGCCAACAGCCCCTTCATTCTAGCTCATTATTTCTCGAGCTTGCTTCCTTCACAAGGAATAGGGCTCCCACTAACAATGCCCTCAGGGTCTGCAAGCAAAAGCAATGTGCTCCATGTGCCCAGAACAGAGGAAGTCTCTTTCTTGGTCCATTTATTTTTGTGGAATAGAATAAAGAAACTCCTTATCATCACAAGTCTTTCAGGCACTGATCACTTTTCTGATTTGCCCTCTGTTACGTGTTTTTTCTCCTTGTTCTTGCTTCTCATCAGTCATGTTCTTATGTTTGTGTCTCTCTTGGTGCAGCAAGTTCTTTCTGAGAACTATCAGCTTTGACTTTCTACAAATAAAAACACCTCTTGTCATTATTTTGTCACACTTTCAGCTTCTACTAAATAACTAATTCACAGCAATAAACCTCCTGGTTGCCATTAGAGGCAGGCTGCCAGACAGTTTAGATTCAATCTTGTGTTATTTTGTTTTTATAAAGGTTTCCCAAAACCTTATGTGAACAGACTTTGGGTTAGTAACTTAAAGTAAAACATTTGTTTAATTTTATATTCAAAATGTTACTACCCAGAGCTGGAAATGTGAATGTAATGACTTGAGGCTCCTCTGCCAGCACAAACAAACTTCTCAGGCAGCTCATACACAAACCCAAATATCTTTGTGTCTACATGGAATAAGTTAAAATAAATAAAATCATCTCATTCTGTGTTTGCATCCCTCCATCTAACCATGTGTGTACCCTACATCTGGCCTTACATTTCACCTCATGGAACTGAGCCTGGGGTTTTGGGGGTGATTAGTACAGCACCTAGCACAATGGGACAGAAGGTAAACAACAGTGAAATCACCCTTTGAGATCACTGCAGGCAAGTGTGTCTGCCCTGTGGCCTGTGTCAGGGCAAATACATCATTTCTGCTGCACAGAAAACAAAGTCCTGGATGTTGATTATAGAATAGAATCATAGAATCACAGAACAGTTCCAGCTGGAAGAGACCTTGAAGATCATCAGTGCAGCCTTTGTCCTAGCCCTAGCAACCTGCTAAATGATGCCTCCCAATGCAACATCTACCTGTCTCTTAAACACCTCCAGGGATGGGGACTCAAGCACCTCCCTGGGCAGCCTGTGCCAATGGCTGACAACTCTTGCAGCAAAGAAAGTCCTAATGTCTAACGTGAACCTCCCCTGGTGCAATTTCCATCTATTTCCCCTCATCCTATCACTCTCCACTAGGGAGAACAGACCAGTCCCTGCCTCTCTACAACCTCCCTTCAGGTAGTTCTAGAGAGCCAGGAGGTCTCCCCTCAACCTTCTCTTTTCCATGCTAAACAGGCCCAGATCCCTCAGTCTTTCCTCCTCAGGCTTATG
>VWZO01016545.1:0-15156 GCA_013396975.1 Bucco capensis | reverse complement strand
CCTCAGCATAAAAAAGATGTGGAGCTGTTGGAACGAGTCCAGAGGAGGGCCACAAAGATGATTAAAGGGCTGGAGAACCTCCCCTATGAAGACAGGCTGAGTGAGTTGGGATTTTCAGCCTGGAAAAGAGAAGGCTTCAAGGGGATCTTATAGCAGTTTTCCAGTACCTAAAGGGGGATTATAAGACAGAAGGGGAGAGAATTTTTGAGCGGTCAGACTGTGATAGGACAAGGGGGAATGGTTATAAGCTGAAGGAGGGGAAATTTAGATGAGAGATTGAGGAAGTTTTTTACCCGGAGAGTGGTTAGGCACTGGAACAGGTTGCCTGGAGAGGTTGTGGATGCCCCATCCCTGGCAGTGTTCAAGGCCAGGCTGGATGCGGCCCTGGGTGACCTGGTCTAGTGATTGGCACCCCTGTTCAGTGCAGGGAGGTTGGAACTAGATGATCTTTAGGGTCCCTTCCCACCTGGCCATTCTATGATTCTATGACAGTACATAATAGTGAATGAGAAGCATATACGTAGTAACTTAAGATAATTAAGCAATATTTGTCAAGGATGACCCTTACAAATTGACGCTTTCAATTTAATTCGTGAGTTCAGACAGTTGTCTGGCCTGCAGTTTATGCGAATTTGTTTTTCATGAACTGGCATTCGTCCGCTTTTCTGAAACTTTCATGATTCATCATTAAAATGGGAATTTGGCCAGTGGAGGTGTAGGTCACTTTAATGCCTGTACTAAGTAAAATCAATGAAGCATTTGTTATGAGTGTCGTTTGTCTTATTCCTCCATGTCACTGTATCTGGGTTCATTTATTAAAGATCTCAACCAAGGCTGATTTCATTCTTTGAAGAGATTATTAATCTGGTTAATAAAGGGAGTTACTTAATTGTGATACCTAAAGTTACGTAAAGCAGCTAACATGAAATTGTATTAGTATCTATCACAGGTACTTAATTTGGGATGATTCAGTATAAATAAGATGGAATTAGAAGTGAACTGGAAACTGTTGAATAATATTTCTGCAGGATTTTCTGGCAATTTGGGAAGAAATAATTCTGTTATGTTTATTTCATCATGTTCTGTAACTTGTGTTACATCAGCTTGTCTTAAAATTTTTTATTAACCTGAAGATTAGCAGTTATTAAATAGTGAGAGGAGTAGTCAGTCATGTAAAGATACTGCATTGCTCGTTAAGCTGTTAGTGTGTTTTAAATAGAGCAAGAGAAAAGTTGGGTAACTAGTGCCAAACTTCTAAGTTTAAGGAATAGTAATACTCTTAACTAACATTCTGCTGTTAACATCTGACACTATATTTGCTACTGCATACAATATATATAAAAGCAAATTTTTGTTGGAAAGGCAGTTTAACCAGTTTTACCATAGTATATACTTCATCAGCTGTTTGCTGTTTTCTCTCTTCTGATCCAGGTATTTCTGCATTTGTAGAAGTTTGGTCATCTGAAAGAACAGAAAATTACTCAAAAATCTTTGAACAGCAACTTCTTGATATGGGAGCAGAAGTAAGGAATCTATTTTGTAATAAGTATAATAGGAAAGCCCTTAATTACAAACTAGTTTGCTTGTTCTGCTTGTAATGTATGTTTCTCTGTAGTATGAGTTTTTAAAGTGCAGGAAGTTAATCACATACTTGAGAATAGATGAATGTGCTGTGAAATTCTAGTGACAGATGAGAAATGCATTTAAAACCCCCCTATATTTATAAGTCTCTTTGTGTATTAGTATGATGCCATGCATTTGTTGAGAAGTATTGGGCTTGCCATATACTGTGGGTAAACCAAATCTTTCTGTTGAAAACCTGTGATTTACAAGTGTGTGTCTTACAATCTTTTGTTTTCTTAACCATCCAGGCAGCTGCTCTGCTGTTACAACAATACTTCCTAAACCAAGTACCATGACATTTTATTCTTAGGTTCACTCCTACAACTGTGGTTCAACTCCAGAAAGTGCTAATAAAAATATATCTAAGAGTCTCAGTGATTTTTCTTTTTTTTTTCCATATCAAGCATAGTTGACTTTTAGACACAAACTATGTTTAGTTGCCAGCTGTAAGATTTTACTCAGAGACCAAACTGGCATCTTCCTTTCTTGCACATTATCAGCAGTTAATCAGAAGATTTCTACAGCCCATATCTTACTCTAAATGACACTTGCATGAAGTCCCCATGCTTTTTAAGCAGATGTGTAAATGTATCGTACTGTAATTTAGGAAATATTTCTGATCGCCCCAAAGCCTCTTCTTTTTGTATAAATTTAGCTGAGATACTGTGACAGAACAGTAGAATAACTTTTTATTATAAAATTAAATACAATTCTCAGTAAATAACTCAAGTAAGAAGCATTTTGTGCTCTTTTGTGCTGTGCTATCAAATCTATGGAATTCTGATGATACTAGGTTTTTCCCAGAGAAAATATGACAATGTACATGGCTTCAGAATTCCTCAAGTTGATAAAAATGTAGCTGGATAGAGTGAGAGGTATAGGCAGATGATACAGATGAGCTTATTTAGCAGCTCCTTACAACTGGAAAGGGGTGGTTCTTCCCCCTTACTATTCCGGTCACTTTTTTCTCTTTTATTGGGCTGAGCACATGATAGTAAACTGACTTGACTCGTTCTGTCATAAAAGAAAATTCTAAATTAGTTTTTCACTAGATTGTTGATTTAGACATCTGAAGCCAAGGTCAGGTGAGCAGCAGAGGACATCTAGGGTGAGGGAGGAATCAGAAGAGATGATAGGGTAGTGTAAGGTGATGCTCTTCCCTAATTTGGAGGCAAATCTACATCTAGCATCTGTAATGTGGACTGTGAGCTGAATACTAGCATAAGCAAGTAAGCAGTTAGATCTGAAGTCATAACTTATTCAGAAAGAAATTCATTGCTCCTGTATCCCTAGATACTTAAATCTGAAGCTTTTTGTTTTCCGAGAAGCAATAAATCAGTTTGCAATTAGAAATTTTTGGAAAATCTGAATAGTTTTCTTAAAGCCAAATACAGATCCAACATGTTGATAGCCAAGTGTAGTGATGTGAGACTGTAACAGTTATTTCTCTTTGGCTGTGCTGAGAAGAGGCTGCTGTAAAATGTGAATTGTACTGATCTCAATGTTAGCAATCGCAACTCCTCATCAAATAGTTTTACATGTAGGATGTTTTGTCTCCACAAAAGGAAACTTTCGTTGTAAAGAATGGAGTATCTAGGACTAAGGAATTTATCACTTGATTGTCAAGAGAGGCTTATAACTGAAGATTTTATCAGTTGTATGACACAACGAGAATGTCACATATGATATTAACTGTACTGTCTTTGTCACTTTTTAAAGTGTTCCCACATAAACGTTTTGCTTATAGTAGCTTCAGCCCTTCATCAAATCTAAAAGTGATCTTACTGATGAGAATTAGTTTAAAGGTTAACTGTTCTATTTAAGCCTGTGAATTCTTGGCTAAATAAAAGATGTAATTTGGCATTTCTTTGATTAATGCCAACTACTTTCTGTACTGGCTGTTAGATAAGAAATTATGTTGGGCTACATAAATAAAAATATTGTAAGATTAGTGATACAGCTAGAGTAGGCAGATGACAGTGGTAATCTAGTGAAAATAAGTTTGAAAACAAAAGGCTATTCTAGCCCTCTACCATGCATTGCTTTGGCTTGACTAATGAGACTTGAGTTTTCATTGCTTGAGACTTCTTGCAAAGATAGGAAAGATCAAAACAGTCCTTGAAAGTAATATTTAGAATAATTTTTTACACTAATAGTTTATACATTAAAACCAAACTAAACTAGCCAGTCTTGTTAATAATTTTCTGATTATCAGACTTAAATATGAGTTCTCTGTCTACTTCTGCAGGTTTCAAAAACTTTGAACAAGCGCGTGACCCATGTAGTCTTCAAAGATGGACGTTTGACTACATGGAGAAAAGCAAAGAAGATGGGTGTGAAAATAGTTTCTGTGCTTTGGGTGGAGAAGTGAGTACTTGTGAATATAATGAATATGACCTGTTCCATACATAATGGATTCTAGTATTATTTTATTTAAAAACATAAAGTATGTGTTTTTTTAATGTACTTGAAATAATGATAAATCTATGAGTAAATGATAACTTTCCTTGAAGTTATTACTATTATAAAGCCTATTACTTGCATAAAAATATAAAATGTTAACTCTTGAAAAATTAATGTATTGAAGTAGTTCTGTAGTGTATTTGTTAATCATTCATTGTTTCACTTCTTTACTCTAAGATGCCATGCATAGGCAGTGAAGACTGGATATTTATGTTCTTTCATTTTCGTAGGAAAAAGCATGTTTCATCAGGGATATTGTACTGTTTCTGTACTTAACCCCTGTAGACAGTAATTCCTAGGAAGAAAAAAAAAAGATGTCTGTGTAGTCTGGCTTTTAAGACATTTGGCAGGTTCAGAACAGCATTGTTTGAAGATTCTCAACTACCATATGGGAAGAAGTTACACTTTAAAAAAGAAAAAGAAATAAAAGTCACATTTCACCCTTGCAGTCAGTCCATCAGAATTTACTAGTTGATAGCTGCTTCTTTGAGTTTGCAAAGTGGTTCTGAGGCTTAACGTAGAGTTCATTATACTGTATGTATAATAAGATGAGGGAACTAGAGTGTCTGACTTCAAATTATATGCCTAGTATATCAATATCTCGTAAATTTGGTAGGCAGAAGACAAGTCTGTTGACCCCTGGGACAATGTAACAAGAAGGAATGAATATTCTGGGCCAGTAAAGTAGTGGTCTTGTATGAATGAAAGCTTAGTTTGAACCTGATAATTATGTAAGCACATAATACAAGAGTTCATATGAGTTGAAGTTTTAGCATCTCTAAAAGAAGATTATTTGATTAACTAGCTGCTTCATTCAATAGCAAGTGGAACATTCTCAGAATTGTCAGAAATGCTATGTAATGTCATTTCAAGTAAAGGCCAGCTTTCTAGTGTAGCCTGGGGCGTGGGTCTGTTGGAGAGTAGTGCAAAGACAAATATTTTAGCTGTTGGGTTTTGGATGTGTGATGGGGTACGTGAAACAGGAAGTTCTTTGTGTCCACCTTACCTCCTCCTTCTTCTCCCAAACCTGTTTGTTTTGTTTTCCAAACTGCTCTGCTGCTGCCACCCCCTCCCCCAGCTAGTTGACACTGGTAGTCATGGCAACAAATGGGTGGGTGTGGGACAGGCTGGAGCAGCGGCTGAGCCAAGCCCAGCCGGGAAGCCCCGGCATGGTACTGAGCAGCCACAGCACGAGCCTGAGGTGGCACACAGGGCTGCATCCGGGCAGATCACGCAGGCGCAGAATAGAGAAGTGACTTTGGTGTGCAAATCAGCTGAACAAAAAAGGCCGCACCTGCCACGGGGAGACCTGGGATACCTTCTCTCGCTATAAAAGGGCCAGAGATGTTATACACTCCCTCTTTGCTCCTTGCTCTGTGCTCTTTCTGCTCACTCACCTCACCAGAGACAACACGTAGGAGGGGAGAGAGGACTACCATGTGGCCTCTGCCATCTTGACCACACGGTGCTCAGCTTTCCATCTAGACTGTGGACTATTCTTCTTCAGTCATCCAAGACCCTGGCTTCATCCATCATCTTAGTTCACCTCACCTTCTTCCCACCCCAATTGGACTATATTTCTTGCAGGTTTTATCGGGGGTGGGGAGGGAGAAACCTCGTGGCATGGTGAGGGAGTGAGGGACCTGGAAAGTTTTCCTACCTGTTTCTGTATTTGCACTGTTATATATGGATTTATTTGTTGAAGTTATTCTTTATCACTCTGCCTCAGGTGTGCATGTGTATTCATTCTACATTTATTCCTTTATCCTGGGAGGGGGAGGTCCTTTTATCTGGGTCTTTCCCAAAAACTGTCTGGTCAAACCAAAACAGGATGATTGTTCAAATATTTTCAAAGAACTTCTTGTAAATATGGCCACAGTATTAAATCACAAATTCTGTGACAGTGCTCAGTTTTAAAAAGAAGTTTAATAAAAATGAAATTCTGTTAAGAAGCAGCTAAGATGGTGAAAAAATATTATTGCTAGTGTCAAGGAGACTTTAAAGCATGACCCCTCTTTAAGTTTATCAGAAGGAAGATGGACATCACATTTTGTGAGGGAAAAATTAAGATTGTGAGGGTTTACAGTAAGCGTTTTCATGGCATTATCACCTCAGCAGCAGTCAAAAATAAGGACTCATGGGTGGGGTGCCAGTATTTTGTCATGGAATGTTCAAGAAGATGACAGCAAGCATGACTGAAGTTATAAAATAGTTTTCTCACAAAATGTCATTGAACAGACAAGAATTCTTCAGCCTGGAAAAGAAGTGGAGAGGGGGACTCTTGTGAACACAGAGGGTCATATGGAGAGGCTGAATAGGGAAAGAATGTATATTTTCCTTTCCAGTAGAAAAAGTGGAAAGCATCACGTCAATATGTCTTGAGGCAGATTCAGAGAAAACAGTAAATGAAGTTTTTTAGCAAAACATGGTTAGGTTGTAGAACTCCCTGTTACAGAATCATAGTCAGCAAAGATTTATGTGGGTTTTGTCTTCTGAGCAGTGCTTGAGCCTCTCAGAGGAGCATGCCCTATGATTTGAAAAAAACTGTAATACTTTTATTCAGAAAAAGCAACACAAATTATTAGAGTACAAGGCTTTGTGCAGTGTTTAGTGAACATTGCCTTGTTGAATTTTTAACTGAATTTCCAGTGCTCTCTCCTGTGATCTGCCTCAAAATTATCTTGGAAGCTTATGCCTTATAATATGAACATCTATTTGAATCTAAACTGAGTACAGTTCCGCAGTTTAATAGGAAGTGATTTGATTGGGAAGAAGACTCTTTAAGATGACAGTATTCCAAAAAAATCATAACTCCAGAGTAAATGAAGGAAAAAAAAACCCCCCCGAAGTGTTTTGTCTCCCTTTTTTTTTATTTTCTAAGAATGGTAGATATGTCTGAATTTAAAAATAGTGCATAAAATCGTGGACATGCTATAAGATTCATGTAAAGAAATTGTAAGTTTAATGCAAAATGAGTTACAGCTTTGGGATCACTCAAAAATATTTTAGCCTTTCCAACTGAAATACTTCAGTAAGCTAACCTAAAAAAAATAAAAACCCAACAACAAAAAACCTCCTACATAAGATAGAATTGCTACAGTCTCTGCCCAAATTAAGAACATTCAGTACTTCTAAATCAAACACAATTGGGAAACTCTATCTGTGCATTCTTAGTATGTCACAAGTAAGATAGTCATTTACATTCAGATTTACCTGCAGAGTAAAAAATTGTTAGAAGAAAATCTGACCATTAAATATCTTTTGTTTCTCTAAATCAATGAAATCTGATTAATATAAATTTTATTGCAGTCTGCATCAATGCTGATTATTATCCAGAATTTAGTAATAGCCATTTAGTAATAGCCATAGTATGTTGAGTATCATCTCTAATTGATGCTCCAGAGAACTCTGAAATCAGTTGGTTTGACAAATACATACAGTGGTTTGGTTGTTTTCTTTGTTCAGAACTGTGTAACTAAACATTAGATTATAATTCTACAGATAAAAACTTTACAGCAGTTAGATCACTAGGTGTCACTAGAATCACAGTTTTTACTTTTGATAAAGTTACAATGTAGTGTATTAAAGTTCTAAACTCTGTCTATTTGGATCAAAAGAACTTTAATTTATATACCACTAGCCGAATTCTTGTCTCAATGTTATCCTTAGTGTTCACAAATACAGTAGGCAGTATTATACTCCAGGATAATATTAATCCTACTGTTCTCAAGTCAGTCTTTGAGTATGAAAAGAAAGAAAAATCTAAGGGTAAGATATCAGTTACATTTTTGGTTTTGTAATTTAAAAAAAATTACAGATTGCTCCTCATTTAGGGGCTGATTTTAGCATTGCATATACTAAGGCAGAAAAATGAGACTAATAGGCAAGATGTAAAAGCAGGATCAGATGAATCCTCCTTCTTCATGTGCCTGAATACAAAAATTTCCTGCCCTCCACCTTCTCATGACATTTTGGATTGTAGCTGGGAATTTACTGTCATCACATTCACCAAATTAAGGTTAAGTTCACTAGCTAGTTGACAATGAAAATGAAAGCCTGCAGTCCTCACAAAAGTCAGAGCAAGATTTAAGGTTCATGAGAATCTGACTGGAAGGATTTAATACAGTGATTTTTTAATTTTTTTTTTTATAATGTGTGGAAAATAGCATGAGTAGGAACCTTTGAGTTTCAAAACAGCAATTAGGTCAAAAAAATAGTATCATGGCCCTGTATATATAGAATTTTTCCTGTTTTGTTAGTATTACAATAGTTTTGCTAAACAGACACATTTAGGAATGGCTGGCATTTCATTATCACAGGGCTCAGACACCTGTTTTTACAATAAAGGTTCTTATTCTTAATAAAAACACACCAAAACCCAAAACCAATCCTGCTGTAATTTATTAAACAGATGTCGAGAAACTGGACTACATGTTGATGAATCCTTATTTCCTGCAGTAGACACAAATGAAGGATTACCACTACTGATCAGAAAAGTGAGTATTTTTTTAATGAGCCTAGAGTAGTAAACTTTCAAGTTTGAACTTGACTTCCTAGCCTCAGGCATTTGAAGTGTTTATTTTCAGAACATTCTGTAAACGCTACATACCCATGCAGAAGGTTTTTAAAGGTAGGCTACAGCTATGATGATGCAGCATCTTATCTGAAAAAAGAATAATGGAAGTAGAGGGTTTATGCTGGTGAATAAAGAGATTGCAAAATGAAGATTCAAATGAACATAATGATTAACTAATCAAAAACTGCAATGTAGCTTATGCGTTTCACTGAGTTGCAACAAACTCTAAAATCCTGGCATTTAAAAACCAAAAAAATCAAGACTTAGTTTTGCTAAAAGCAAGAAAAAGGAGATGGTTACATTCTTCTTTTTACTAAAATCTATAAAAAAATCTATTAGGCTCTTTCTTATTTCATATTAAAGTTCACTTTGGAAAGTTTCTACAATTAGCTGTGACTCTCAAGGAGGTGATAATAAGTAACATTAAACACTGATAATAAATACTGTGATAAAGTGGTAGGCAAATAGGAAGTGTAGTTATTTCTGGCAGTTTTATACCATATAATCAATCATTCCATGTGTCTTTTAGCACAAATGTATGCAGCCAAATGACTTTGTTGAAAAAACTCCAGAAAATGATAGAAAGCTGCAGAGAAGACTGGACAAGATGGCTAAAGAATTAGCTGTACAAAAGATAGCAGTTAATGCTGGTAAGAACTACTTTGCTCTAAGATTCAAATGTTGTTGTTTCAGTAAAATATTTGGTGGGATTTGATTGTTGTTTTTTTCTGCTTTTAGGCTTCTCACCATGAGAAATAAATAAAGTTGACTGAATTTTTAAGGGTTTCTTTGCAACTTTGTGGTATTAAGGCATCTGTAGTGATGTTAGGTATAAGAAACCTAATTTTTTTTCAATTTTTTTTAAAATAAAACTTCATCTGAAGCTTTTACAGCATGTAAATATTCATGTACAGGCCGGTGAGTCTCACCTCTGTGCCTGGGAAGATCATGGAGCGAATAGTCATGGATGTGATGCTCAGGCACATGCAAAATAAAGAGGTGATACTGAGTAGTCAGCATGGATTCACCAAGGGCAAATCGTGCCTGACTAATTTGGTGGCCTTTTATGATGGAGTGATTGGAGCGGTGGATGAGGGGAAACCGACTGATGTAGTCTATTTGGATTTTTGTAAGGCCTTTGATATGGTCCCTCATGACATCCTCATCTCAAAACTGCAGAGGTATGGGTTTGATGGGTGGACCGTTCGGTGGATAAGGAATTGGCTGGAGGGACGCAACCAGAGAGTTGTGGTTAATGGCTCTATGTCTGGGTGGAGAGCGGTGACTAGTGGTGTCCCTCAGGGCTCGGTNACCTCCCCTATGAGGATAGGCTGAGAGAGTTGGGGTTGTTCAGCCTAGAGAAGAGAAGGCTTCGAGGGGATCTGATAGCAGTCTTTCAGTACCTAAAGGGAGATTATAAGACAGAGGGACAGAGAATCTTTAGGAGATCAGAGTGTGATAGGACCAGGGGGAATGGTTTTAAGTTGAAGGAGGGGAGGTTTAGACTGGAGATTGGGAGGTGGTTCTTTACCAGGAGAGTGATTAAGCACTGGAACAGGTTGCCCAGAAAGGTTGTGGCTGCCCCATCCCTGGCAGTGTTCAAGGCCAGGCTGGATGTGGCACTGGGCAACATGGTCTAGTGTTTCGGCATCCCTGCTTGTGGCGGGGGGGTTGGAACTGGATGATCTTTGAGGTCCCTTCCAACCTGGCCATTCTATGATTCTATGATTCAATTTCTTTGTGTAGAAACCGATGTACCAGTTTTACTATTTGAAGACAATGGTTCACTTGTATACAGCCCTGTTAATAAGGTAAAAGATCAATGCAGAGCAATGGAAAGAAGTATAAAGGAGATGAAGGAAAAAAGAGAAAATCTTTCTCCTACTGGTAAGAATTTAAATTTTACTTATCCATGAGCATGTCCAAATGGCTACCATCTTTACTGCTGAATTTCTGGTGAGCTTGTCCTCCCTAAGTTTCCAGTAGGTGCGAATGCATTAGTTTTTAGTTTGTTTCTATTGAAGGGCACAAGACGTCATGGAAGACAATGATTGCAATAATGAATTTCTGAATCAGTAGATTGCTGAAGAGAACTAATGATTAAGCTTGACTTTCTAAATTTGTAGTATTATATTGTCAGAACTTGGTTAAACTTTACATTGAGGCTCTAAATCTAAATTATAATGTGAATGCTGTACTGGACAGAGATTGTAATGTTATTACTCCAAGTAGTCAAAAAAAAAAGAGTCCAGAAATTGATCTGAAATAGAAATAATCAGAAATTGAATCTGAAGAACAGGATTTAAAAAAAATAAATGAGTTTAGGTGGCCTAATTGAGTAAATCTAGTTGACTTCAAAATGCATATCCTAGTGAATTAAAGCTGGGTTGCAGTTTCCAAATAAGTTTTTAGTATTTGCATTACCATACTGTGAAAGTATTGAGGTTTAAGTCATTAGGTTTTGTTAATTATTATAAAAGCTGTTGAAATGTAGAATATCTTATCTTTTGAGGGGAGGAAATTTGTAGTATTTGAGTTTTCATAAGTCTATGTCAGCTAGACTGTCAGTTTATAATTTCAAAAATAATTTGAGAGGAAAGTGAGGAACAACTGACACATGGATGAAAAATTATATCTTACATATTTGTTTTGTCTTTGAGTTTTAAAGCAATATCTTCAAACATTTTGAAAAGCATTTTTACTATATCAAGGCTTTGCTGCTAATTGCAGAATTTGACAGATTCTTTAGTGAAATGCCTCAACTGGCTTAGAAAGTTTTATAAGATTTTCTAAATGGTTTTTGATCATTCTTTAGTTTCATAAAAAGGTGATGCTGAGTTATCTGGAAAAAAAAAATTGCTTATAACTGTATAATACCTAATTTTTATTATGTAATTCTGAGATACTGTTGAGCAATCTGTGATTATTGATAGTTATAGTTGGCAAAGCCATGACTTGTCTCATACAATTGAGCTGTTTTAAAATATTAATAGATGGTGTTGAAATCTGTATGTTTGCAAGTAGGGCTAACTGGTTTTATTATTTCCAAAATCTTAGCTTCACAGATGTCTCAGATACCTACAAGCAGTTCACCAGGAGACTGCCCACTGTCTGCTTGTGTTGTAACTAATTCAGAAGATACATTGTTGCCAGGTAACTAACACAACTTAATACATTACAGAAATTAAAGATAACACATGGCCTGTATATTGTATTTGTATTTAAAGATGAATTTTAGTTTTTCATACCTGGCAAAGTATGTAGTTGTAAGACTTCAGGAAAAATGGTGCATGAGGAATCATGCTGGGTAAATGCCCTGCCTTACTGCTGAGTTGCTTGCCTCACACCATTCCTCATTAATAGCTTCTTTCCTGGCATGCTGTCAGGCTTTGCTCTTGTGATCTATACGGTGATCTTGTATAGAATACAGAGTGCACACTACACTGTGGGAAGCAGAGAAGAGAACTGAAATGTCTTCCAAATTTTCAGTTGAACAACCTGAATTTAAAAGGAAACCTAATGTGTTCTCCAGCTTAAGTATTTAGGGATCAAAAAATGAGTAAAAATAAATTAGCTTTTAAAATGTCTTGTGGTTGCAGATGAATTCTAGTAATTTGTTATTGAGGTTCTTATAAAGTTAGGGATTTGTTCTGTGTTTCAGCATAGTATCAGGACATCAGGGAGAAGTTTATTGTGAAAGCTGTTGAGTTACATCAGTGGGCATCTTAACAACATTAATCTTGTGTGTAATGGGTATGTGCTTCAGACCTCATGTCTTCACAGAATCACAAAATGTCCTGATTTGGAAGTGACCTACAAGGATCATTGAGTCCAGCACCTGTCTATGCACAGAACAACTCCAAAGTCACAGCATGTGTCTAAGAGCATTGTCCAGATGCTTCTTGATTTTAGTGAGAGTTGGTGCCTTGAATGCATCCCTGGGGAGTCTGTTCCAGTGCTTGACCACTCTCTGGGCAAAGAACCTTCGGTTAGTCACATGAGCAGAAAGCTAGTCAGATGCTAGTGTTTGGTCTCAGTAGAAAGTAAGGAGAAGAAAGTCATCAGAATTCATGAGGATCACTTGTGTGGTCTGCCTGCTTTATATCTGCCATGACCGTAAGCTATATCTCATGCTGTTTTCAAGTGTTGTATTTTGTTGACATCATACAGGAATTCTGTCTTGCTGACTTACATGACGGCAGGGACAGTGTCTTGTAATCAGAGACAGGTTGATGCGTCCTCATGCAGCGCTGGGGAGAAGTAATAGCTTAATACTGAAAGTAGCATAGCTATGCTAAGAAAACTTTTATTTTGGTAAATTAGTTGTGTGCTGGTGAGGTTGAATATCATGATTTGAGAACTTTACCTTGAGTCAACTACACAGTGTAATTTTACATTAATAGACCTCCACATACCATGACAATATTCAGTTTAGCTTCCATCCCTGATGCTCTGTGACAGTGGCCCTCTTTGTTTGTGCTTGTGAGACTTAAGAGTATGTTGGTTAATAATGTTTAAGAAGTTCAGGAATCCAGTTTAATTTGGGCATTAAAGTTAAGACTTTTTCAGTTGTCAATGCGGGAGTCTAATCATGCCATATGAAACTTCTCCTCTCATCTTCTTATAATTCGTTTTTCTGAATTTAACTAGATACACCATATATTTTTAAATATGTATTTAGTAAGTAAATACCAGAAGGCATTCTCTAAAACCCACAGGAGCATTTGCAGGAGAAGTATTGCTGAAGCTTTGCATGCTATGTTTACACAACCGTCTATCACAATAATCAGATTATATAACAAATGGATTTTGAAAAATATGAATAATCAAAGTTACTAGCCTGTTTTAGAGAAACTGAAGAGCTATAAAGTCTGTGTATCACCTCCCCAAAATAATTTGATAGCAAGAAATTATCTATTTTTCCACATTCTAATTTTAATACATTGTATTGATGTACGTGGTATGACACTATGATGGTGCATTTAATTTCATCATACCTGAAAAAACTACAAGGTGGTAGTAATGCTGTGGTAGTAAAAATGTTTGAGTTCCTGATATTCCTATAGCTGGCTTTGTCACTGTAAAGTCTTGCTGGTTTTCCTTAACAAATGCAAGAATGAAATGGAGTTCCCCTGCTGCTTTGTTTCAAGAAAACAGAACAAGATTTATGGATAGTTACTACCACATGAGAAGATACGATAGGTATTGTAACTTCCTGTCAACATAAAATGTGCTCTGTTTCTAATCTATTTTCTGTTCAGTTTTTCATGACTTGCCATATAACGCCCAGAGAAGAGGCTAAATCTTTGTTTTCTTTCAGTAATTTTATATGTGTTTTACTAAAAAATTGGGTACTCTGTTAAATATGTTTATATTGACACTTATCATATTTTTCAGGAGAACAAATCAAAGACTGCTTGAACTCAAGTTATGATACTATTTGGGAAACAGATAAAGTAAAAAGACATAAAACAGAGGTAATAAAACGTGCCTGTGACACTTGGACTGATATTCATGTATCCATGAGCGCATCAGTGAATTCTCCCTCACACAGCTATGAGCAGAAGAGCTTAACACCAAAACTGCATAGCAGAAGAAGCTTAAGAAAGAAACAGATTTTGCAGCACGCTTTGGATGATAAATTTTCTTTAGAAGAGCAAGACCTAAAAAATTTTCCCAAGAAAAATCATAAGGATGAAAAAAGCATGAGTATTCCATTTGCAAACAAAAGGTCCCTTCTCCAAATCAAGAGCTCAGGTCATATTATTCCTTCCAGAAAACCAGTCAAATCAAGTACTTTTCCTGCTTTGGTTGGCAATGTCTCTAATTCACCTCTAAACAGTGAAGACTTAAATACACGTTCATGGGATAGAAGCTTCCTTGTTGACAGAAAAGATATACTTGAAGACAAGAATAGGAGTGAAGTAGAAACTCTATCTAGTTTGAAACTGGCTACCTCAGAACCGAATGCATCAGAGTCTGAAGAGTTCTTGCAAGCAGTTACTATATATAGCAAGTCTTCTTGCACAGAAGAGGCTTCTTATGAAGACTTCTTTTCATCATCTGATTTCAATGAAAATCAAATACAGGTACAAGTACCAAAGGCAACACAGAATCCTCCAGAAGTTTGTTGCAAAGACTCTTCTACAGGCATGGACTCACTTGATGTGAGTTTCTCCAAGCCACATACTACTTCCAAGAAAAGTAGGAAAATGTCTATTCCAGCAAATGATGTTTCTGTAAAGAAAAAGGTCAAACCAGCTGAACGTCCTGGAAGTCTGCCATTAAATTATGTGTCAAATGATGAAAAAGCTGACACTGAAGAAGCTCTAGATTCTGATGATGTGAATAGGCCACCTGAGCAGACTCATGAAAAAGCCTACAGAACGAATGTGAATTACTGGACTTGCACTACTGGTAAGTCACTGCATAGAGCTGGAAAATGAAAAGATACCGTACTGTATTAGATCATAGAATCATAGAATGGTTAGGGT
>VWZO01016539.1:20994-33528 GCA_013396975.1 Bucco capensis | reverse complement strand
TCAGAACTGACCCTGCTTCCCACCCTGGGACACCAGCACTCCCTCGGGATCAGAGCTGACCCTGCTTCCCACCCTGGGACACCAACACTCCCTTAGGATGAGAACTGACCCTGCTTCCCACCCTGGGACACCAGCACTCCCTCAGGGTCAGAGCTGACCCTGCTTCCAGGGACCTTTATTTATCCTGGGAAGTTTAGGAAGGAGGAATGACAGGAGAGCAGGATAATGACTGAGCCTGGAAGTGCCACACAGAGCCAGGGCACAGTGGTCAGCCAGGGAAGGGAGAAGGTCCAGACCCCAGTGATTAGGGGAACAGGCTTTGATCTGCCTCAGTGCCATTTATTTTTAGGCAGCTCCTCTGAGAGGTAAGTCTGGATGCAGAAGAGAGGCAAGGGAAGAGGAAAGGGGATGGCAGGAAGGCTGCACCCCAGCAGGGATTGTCAGGGACCAGGCAGAGCTGAGCCTAAACCCAGAGGCTGCTAGGAGAGAGCTGTGGGGTCCCTGGGGAAGGGTTTAATCAGGCCTCAATCTTACTCCTCCTTCCTTCCTTCCTCAGAAGCACTGAGGGATTTGTGAATGCAGGCATTTATTTAGAAATCTAATCATCTTGGGAAAAAAAGAAAAGCATAATGAAATGAAATGCAGACCCAAAGCAGAGCAGAAGGTAAGGAAAGGACAAGCCCTGCCCAAGAACAGCCCCACCAAGGCATGGTGAGAGGCTGCTGGCAAGGGCAGAGCTGAGGAAGCAGAGCAGGTTTCTTACCCTGGCCTGCTGGCTGGCATGTTTCTCAGTCCACTCTCTGGCATTCAGCAAGAAGAGCTGCTTGTTGTACTTGTACTCTGAGGACTGATCATAATGAGCAAGACAAAGAGATTTAACACAAACATCACAGCTAGGACTAAGGTCTGGCTTTAGGACTCCTAGAATCACACCAAACCCACTCCAAGCTGTGCTATGAAGCATAAAAATCATTTTGGTGGTTTTAGTTTAACTTAGTTTCCCACTGTTGGCACAAACTCTGAAGCACAGGGAGCAGCTGCCTTGGGGAAAGGCTCCCAGGCCTGAGCCAGTCAAGCTACACCACTAGACAGTGCCAGCATGTTAATCCAGAGGGAGGGAAGGGCAAGCACAGCCTAAAGAAGAGTCAGGGAAGCATTTAGGTTGGAAAAGACCATTTAGATCATCGAGTCCAACTGTTAACCTAACACTGTCAGGTCACCACTAAACCATGGCCCTCAGCACCACATTCACACAGCTTTGAAACCCCTCCAGGGATGGTGACTCCAGCACTGCCCTGGGCTAGGCCTTGACAGCCCTGTCAGGGAAGAAATTGTTCCCAATATCCAACCTGAACCTCCCCTGGTGTAACTTGAGGAAGCTTCCTCTTGTTATCACTTGTTCCTTGGGAGAAGAGACCTACCCCCACCTCACTCCACCTCCTTCCAGGAGGAAGTCGTAGAGAGCCAGAAGGTCTCCCCTGAGCCTCCTCTTCTCCAGATTACACAAGCCCAGTTCCTAACCCCATGTTGCCAGAGGAGAGCAGAGGAGCACACATACTATGTCTGCCATGAGAGGATCATCAGGGTTGGGCTCTGCCATCAGCAGCTGTATGGAGGTCAGCAGTGTGGAGATGTTCAGGGAAGGTCTCCATGCCCCCTGCAAGGAAACAGGGCAAGAGGAAGAGTTAGGCAGAAAGAAACCTGCCCACAGGCTGCCTGGAGAGAGCTCAGGAGGCACAGCATTTAACCCTGCCCTGCCCACAGGCTGCCTGGAGAGAGCTCAGCATGCACAGCATTTAACCCTGCCCTGCCCACAGGCTGCCTGGAGAGAGCTCAGGAGGCACAGCATTTAACCCTGACCTGCCCACAGGCTGCCTGGAGAGAGCTCAGGAGGTACAGCATTTAACCCTGACCTGCCCACAGGCTGCCTGGAGAGAGCTCAAGAGGCACAGCATTTAACCCTGACCTGCCCACAGGCTGCCTGGAGACAGCTCAGGAGGTACAGCATTTAACCCTGACCTGCCCACAGGCTGCCTGGAGAGAGCTCAGGAGGTACAGCATTTAACCCTGACCTGCCCACAGGCTGCCTGGAGAGAGCTCAAGAGGCACAGCATTTAACCCTGACCTGCCCACAGGCTGCCTGGAGAGAGCTCAGGAGGTACAGCATTTAACCCTGACCTGCCCACAGGCTGCCTGGAGACAGCTCAGGAGGTACAGCATTTAATCCTGACCTGCCCACAAGCTGCCTCAGGGCTTAGGGTGCTTCATCCCCCTTGGGAAGCACCACATCCCCCCTCAACACAGGCTGAGGCCTCCCCAGGGGAGGCTGACAGCCAGAGACTGTGTCCTGCATGTCCCTGCTGGGCCACTGCTGGGGTTATCTACTTTTGGAGGGCACGTTGTGCCTTTGGACTCCAATCCTTAAACCCTTGGAAACTTGTGTGGTACAAAAGAGAGTCATGTTCTGGTCTCTGAACAAAGGAGACGCTGCTCAAAAACTTTACTCTCTTGCTCCTGTGTAAATAAGTCAGGAGCAAAGAGACATTCAATAAGGCTTTTACAAGGAAAAGATAAGGAGCTCATTCTCCTCCTCAGGCTCACTTACCCATGCCTGGGCAGCCTGATCTCACCTTTGGTGGTAACTTAAGAACATCCAGACAAATCCTTCCAGCAGAGTCAATGTTGGGATGGTAGATGGGGGTCAGGAAGCGAATCTTGGGGGGCTCAAAGGGGTACCTGTGGGGAGGGGTAAGAAACAGGAACATCCTTGTATTTGTGTGCCAGTTCCTTCATCCTCCAACCAACGTCACCATCTCCTCTTCTTCCTGGGCATTTAGAATCCCAGAGTCCAGCATGGTGTTGGTTGGAAGGGAGCTCTGGGGATCATCCAGTGCATCCCCCCTGCTCCAGCAGCTCAGCCCCAGCAGCTTGCCCAGCATCACCTCCAGCTGCCTTTGGGATCTCTCCACACAAGGACACTCCCCAAGCTCTCTGGGCAGCCTGGGCCAGGGCTCTGCACCCTCACCCCAAACAACTTGCTCCTCCTGCTCCCATGGAACCTGCTGGCTTCCAGTGTTTGCCCACTGCCCCTTGGGAGCCTCTGCTGGATTCTCTCCAGCAGTTCCTTGTCTCTCTTGAGCAGGGGAGCCCAGAACTGGAGCCAGGACTCCAGCTGTGGCCTGACTAGGGCAGAGGAGAGGGGGAAGAGAACCTCCCCTGATCTGCTGCTCATACTCTTAACACACCCCAGGAGACCCTTGGCCTTCCTGGCCACAGGAGCACACTGAGAACCATTTATGTTGGAGAAGACCTTTAAGATCATTGAGTCTGTGCATGAAGTGACATCTTCCCCACACATTTTCAGAGGAGGCAATGGTCTGCTTCCATCTCTTTCCAACTAGCACTTCCCTGGATAGCTTTCCACAGAGAAGCAAACATGACTGGAAGCTTTCTACTCCTGAACCAGGTCCTTCTCAGAAAGCTGAGACAACATGATAGAGAACTTGTCCTGATGCTTTACAGTTGTTAGTTACACACCTTAGGATGTCCCATGTGAAATCAAAGTATCAGGCAGGAGAAATAATAATTACACTCCATAAATTAAGGGTTTTGCCTAAACCACCACATTTTTTGTTGGGAGGCTAAAGGAAAACCCAAATGGTAGCACTTCCAGCCAATATCTTACATCAGTTAGGTTAGGCTTGAAGGAAATATTACAGCAGATATTCAATGATGTCATTGCTCACTTACCTCTCAGGAACAGCTATTTCCAGGTCAAATACTCCTTTCTCATATGGCGTGCCTGCACCTCCTAAGATTTCTTGAAAAGCAAGACTAAAATGTCAGCATTTCATTCAAAATCACTTGAATTTGTTCAACAGTCTCCACACACCACCCACAGCTACTCTACCAGTGCTCAGCTCCAGGAATAAAAACACATCATCTTATCTGAGAGCAGTGTCAGCCCAGGGCAAGCAGAACTGTGGGGATACAAACAGTTTTCTCTGCTTAGAGAAAACAAACAAGTAAACAAGAAAAAACCCTAAGGGTTTTCCTAAAACTCCACACTTCACAGAATCCAGCATGGTGTTGGTTGGAAGGGAGCTCTGGGGATCATCCAGTGCATCCCCCCTGCTCCAGCAGCTCAGCCCCAGCAGCTTGCCCAGCATCACCTCCAGCTGCCTTTGGGATCTCTCCACACAAGGACACTCCCCAAGCTCTCTGGGCAGCCTGGGCCAGGGCTCTGCACCCTCACCCCAAACAACTTGCTCCTCCTGCTCCCATGGAACCTGCTGGCTTCCAGTGTGTGCCCACTGCCCCTTGGCCTGGCCCTGGGCACCACTGAGCAGAGTGTGGCCCCAGCCTCTTGCCCCCTGCCCCCTTCAGCTCTTGCTCAGCATGGAGCAGCTCCCCTCTGGCTCTGCTCTGGCGTCAGCAGCCCCAGGGCTCTCAGCCTTTCCTCCTGCCACAGCTGCTCCAGTGCCCTCAGCATCTTGGGAGCCTCTGCTAGACTCTCTGCAGCAGTTCCTTGTCTCTCTTGAACTGGACCCAGGACTCCAGCTATGATCTCCCTAATGCACAGCAGAGGAGGAGGAGAATCTCCCTGGACTTGCTGCTCACACTCTTCTTCATGCAGCCTAGGAGACCATTGGCCTTCTTGGCCATGAGGGCACATTGCTGGCTCATGGTGAGCTTGTCCACCAGCACTCCTTCTCAGTGGAGCAAGTTGTAAAGCACAGGCCACCTGGAGGAAGCAGAGCCAGCTAGCACAGCCCTTCCCTCCAGAGCAGCCCTGCAGAGTCCTTACGTGCTCGCAGGTCATGCAGCTGGTTGTGGTTCTGCCAGCAGGTGATGCCTGGCGGGGGCTCTGTGGCCAGCAGGGAGAGCTCCCTCTTCAGCCTCGATTGTCTCTGCATCGTGCTGAAACCTACGGACTGGATTTCCAAACACAGCACTTAATATTAAGACTTCTTCTAGCTACACAGAGTTAACCTGAGTGCTGAGCTGTATCCTGATCTGATAACCACAGTCACAGAGCTGCTCTCACACTCTCTGAAGGGGTAGAACCAGACCCCCACCCTTTATAACCAGTCCTGCTCCTAAGTCCATGCAACTAACTCTCCACAGCCCCAATGGGACTGTGACACCTGCCTGGGACCACCCTTGTCCCTGCAGGGTGAAATCCTGTCCATTCAAGGACAGGGACACTCATCACCCTGCTGGGGTTATCTGCTCTCAGAAGTACCTTAGACTGGGGCAGCCACCATTGCCACCTCTCTTCAACCCCACAGCAGGACCTCTTCCCACCCCAAAGCCACCTCAGGGATGAGATACTCCATAGCGTAAGGATGGCCATGACACACCCCAAGGCAAGCACTTCCCCCTCACTACTCTGCCCTGCACACCTCCTGGGCCAGGGAACCTCTGTGCCTGAGCTCACAACCCCACCTCCCACAGCCAGGGGACAGCAGGGACGTGGCTCACATCACCCACCCCAGACCTACCCCCTCCCCTATGGAGGGGGTACCTCTCCTTGGCTTAACTACCCTCCCAAGGCCTTACCTCCCCCCAGCCCAGCACAATTAATACCACACAGACCAGAAACCACCCCTATGGCCTACACATCCCCCACTAGGAACTACCTAACCCCTCCTCAGTCTAGCTACAGCACCCCAAGCCTGACTACCTCCATGGAGGAGGAGTTTTACCTCTTCTCCAGAGAGGATCTCCCTTCCTCAGCCTAATTACCCCTCACACAGCAAAGATTGCCCCTCTCTACCCCTCACAGAGCTAGGAATGGCCTCTCCTGCCCTAACCCCATCACAGCCTCACAGAATCCTGCCAAGAACAACCTCACTCCCCAGCCTCTCTACTCCCCCTCAGCCTAGTCATACTCCTGGCCTAACTACCCCCCTCATACAGACAAGGATCACCCCTCAGAGGGCTAAGAATGGCTCCCACTAGCCCAACACCCCTTCTCCCCCCGACAGAACCAGACCAGGAACAAGCTGACTCTTCAGCCGCGCTGCTCCCACCTCAGCCTAATTACCTCTTCACTCTAATTCCACCCTCTACCTAATTACCTCCTCACATAGACAAGATGCGTTCCACTCCTCAATCTAACCGCCCCCTCACAGGGTCGGGAATGGTCTCCTCTAGCCCAACCCCTCAAGGAGCTCCTCCAGAGTCACAAAACCCCGCCAGGCACCCCTTATCACCATTACTACCCTCGGATTAATTACTCCTCGGTAACCTTCCGCCCTTCACCCGGCGGCAGCGCACGGCAGAGGCGGGAATTCCGCCGGCGCCTAGCAACCGGAGTGGACGCCGGGCGGTAATCCCCGCCCCCAACTCTCAGCGCCGGCGCTGATTGGGTCCTGTTCGTCCCGCCTCCTCGGCGGCGGCCTTTCGAATTCGAAGTGGAGTCGCGCTACCATTGGAGGATCTCCGCGGGCGGGAACGGTGGTCCCGCCCTCTCAGTAAAATCCGCGCTGCGTGGGCGTGGCCCGAGGAGTGTGGGTGAACCGCGGGCAATGGCGGCCCCTGGGGTGCAGGAAACCGGGCAGGGTCACCCTGCAGCCGCCCTGGGACGGGCCCGGCCGCTAGTCCCAGCCCTGCGGCGTCCAACCGTGTTAAACCTGCGCGGGCAGGGCTCCGATGGGGGCAGCTAGCACCTCTCTTTCTCTCCTTCCCCCTCTTCCCCCCCGCCCCGCCGAGCGGCCCTTGCGTAACCGGCCCGGTCCGGCCCGGCCCCTCCTTCCCCAGCCGCGGTTGTGTAACCGAGCACCGCGGGGCCGGGGCCGGCGGAGGGAGCGGGCGGGTGCCGGGGCCGCTGCGCCCACAGGCCGCGGGGAAGGAGGTAACTAGCGATGGGCCGTGGGCGCTGGGAGGAGTGGGGCCGGGCCGGGCCGCTCGGGCCCCGCCCGCTGCCGGGCTGCGCAGGAGCCGAGGGCTCCGCTCCTGCCCTCGACCCTTCCCCGCACTGGGCAGGGTCCCCGGGCAGCTGCGGGGAAAGAGCTGGCCAAGTCCCTCCATGGGGCTGGTTCTGGGGCACTCTTCCTAGTGCGGCTTGAAATGCTCTTTTCTTGCTATCGAGTGCTGTGTTTATCACTTTATTGCCTAAGCTTGTTAGAAACGAGGGAAATAACAGACAGGTGCTGGATCAAGAGCTGGAAGCAGAGACTAGGGTAATGTGAGCGAATTTATACAAACAAATGCACTTAAATCCCAGTTAAGGAGTTGTTCTTGAGCCTGTCAGATCAGAATGCCATTGAACAACCTAATGGTGACAGTTACTCCACCACAGTTTCCGAGGGCACTCGTGAGGCTCCCTTTCCCCACGTCTGTTTAAAGCTTTATAATTGCATTAGTGCTGCTTCTGAGAGGTCGGGCTTGTAGCCAAGGAGGACATCCATGGTTTGACTTGACTGGACTATTGAGAAATGCTTGCAGAGGGAATTAAACTCGGAAGTTTTCCTTCCCAGCTCCTGCTCCGTGCCTGCCTCATCTTGCCCTGGGGATGGTGAGCTGCCTGCCATCCTCCTTCTCTCTCAGCAATTACACACAGCCTTGAGTCTCTCAGACTGACTTTGATGCGGAGTCCACCTCAATGCCTATATTTGTGGTGTTTAGAAGGGTTTAAATCTGGCCAACTAATGTCCCAGTGCTTGCAGGGACAGGAGCAGCAGGACTGGGTTGGGATGCCCTGAGGACCACTGTGTCCCTCCAGCACATCTCTGCCTGCAGAGGAAAATGCTTCTCAGCAGGAGAGCTGTGATCAGAGTTTGTGTGGCATCCCCTTCCCAGGGTGATGTGTTGGAAAGAGCTTGCAGTGCCAGGCAGGTAATCCTAAAGGGGAGGCTGGTTTGGGTTTCCCTCCTTTCTGTCACAGTGTACCTCTCCCAAAGTGTTAGGGTGTATTGGGAGTGAGGTGGATTTTCTGCCTGCATGGGGTGATGAACAGATGTCATCCAGATGTGGCAGGGAGGCTGCTCAGCCTTGCTGGGTCACCTGGTGGTCATAGAGAGAAGTTTAATAGTGAGTAAATCCTAACACAAAGCTGATTGACAGCTCTGCCTTCCCCATCACCCCAGAGGATCTTTCTCTTCCTCTTCACAGTCAAGAGTGTGTCAGGGTGCAACCCCTCTGGTGCTGAGCCTCCCCCTCCTTCCCCACACCACCTGTAGTCCTTCAAGGCCTGCACCAGTGCCTTCCCCCACCTTCCCTGTCACACCTCACTGGGTCCCAGCTCACCTCCCTGGCTCTGGGCTCCCTCCCTCCCCAGTATGCCCCAGACCCTTTCAAATGAATCCCTGCTCCTTGCCAGCTCTGATTCCCTCAGTGCCCTGTGCTGGAATCCCCAGGGCTGCTCCTAACCCTGACCCCACAGCCCTCCCTGCCCTGATGTCACCCTACAGCTGTGCCCCACTGGCACTGCAGGAGTTGCCACCGCTGGAAGGGATGGGCTGGGGACACCCTGGGCTCAGTCCTATCCCATGGGCTGTGTGGGAGCAGCTTGTGAGGGGCCCTGGGCTCATGGTGACCTCACAGGCTGTGTAGGGGTGCAGGGCCCTGGGCTGAGAGCAGCTCCACAGGCTGTGTGCTGGCACAGTGCTGTTCCCATAGGCATTAGGAGGAAGCTCCTTGGCCTATGTGCCAAGGGGAACTAGGTTTGGGGTGACCCTGTGGGCTTTGTGGGGCTGCAAGGCCCTGGGCTGAAGGTGTTCTTGCAGGCTGCATGGGGCCACAGGGCTTAGGATGTCCCCAAAAGCTGTGTGGGGCCTTGGAGCCCCTAACCTGCTTCTGCTGCAGGGTACAGGGGACCCTGTCACGGTTTGTACCCAGAAGTGCCATCAGCTGGGTGCTCCCTTGAGCAGCAGGAGAATCACCTTGTTTTTCCTGTTCTCCCAGGGTGGTGCCCAAGCTGGGTGCAAGGCAAAGCACCCAAAACCCAGACCCCCTGTCCTTGGCTGTGCACCATGCTGCCAGTGCTCACCAGTCTGCAGACACTACCAACTCATCTCAGGTCAGAGGATCTCCAGAGGGGTCTGGCCAGGCTGGAGCAATGGGATGAGNGGCTCAGGGGAGACTTTCTTCCTCTCTCCAGCTCCCTGAGAGGAGATTGGAGCCAAGTGGGAGTTGGTCTCTTCTCCCAAGGAACAAGGGACAGGATGCAAGGAAATGGCTTCCAGCTGTGCCAGGGGAGGTTTAGGTTGAACATCAGGAACAATTTCTTTCCTAAAAGGGTTGTGAAGGCCTGGCCCAGGCTGCCCAGGGCAGTGCTCGAGTCCCCATCCCTGGAGCAATTGAAAATCCCTGGAGATGTGGTGCTGAGGACCATGGTTTAGTGGTGACCTGGCAGTGCTGGGTAACAGTTGGAGTTGATGACCTGAAAGGTCTTTTCTGACCAAAACAATTCTCTAATTCTGTGCCAGGAGGCTGAGTCACCTCTTGCAGCCACCTGGGAGTGTGTGAGTGGAGGAGCTGGGCTGGATTAGAGATTAGTGTTTGGTTGTTTGCTAATTCTCAGGGTGAAGTCAGCAGCAGGTGGCACCTACAGCTAAGGTTCCTCCCTTTGAGACGAGAGAGAGCAGGCTGGGGAGATGCTGCTGGGCTTGCTATGGACACAAGGTGGCAGCTGGGTTCCTCCTGCCTGCCTGCCGAGGACATCAGCAGAGAGAGCAGGCAGCAGGAGAGGGACAGCTTTGGAGAGCCAGGAGCAGCTCTTCTGCTGAAGCAGTTCCAAGGGGAATGAATGTCTGCTAATCCCTACATCAGCCCCAGTTTAGGAGAAGAGCCATCTTGTGCACTCACCACCACCCAGCTCTACTGTGGAGATAGGAGAGGTTTTATCCTGGCACTTAGAAGCACCATGAGGTCTCCTGGGGTTGGGAAAGATGGATAAAAACTATGGCAAAGTGATGAATTGAGATATTATAGAATCATAGAATCACAGAACTGTCAGGGTTGGAAGGAACCTTCAAGCTCCTCTAGCCCCAAACCCCCGGCCATGGGCAGGGACACCTGGCACTAGAGCAGCTTGCTGCCAGCCCCAGCCAGCCTGGCCTGCAACACTGCAGGCTCAGCACCCTCCTGGGGAACAACTTCCTAGCACCCAACCTCAATCTCCCTTCCTCAAGCTTGTGTCCTTCCCCCCTAGTCCTAGCACTGCCTGGCAGCCTAAAGAGTCCTTCACCATTATGCTCTTGTGTTGGCCTTGACTGGGCTGTGCTTTGCTTTCCTGTCACCTATGAGAGTGTCAGAGCACTGGAGCAGGTTGTCCAGAGAGGTTGTGGAGTCTCCTCCTCTGTCTAGACACAATCCTGAGCAATGTGCTCATGGAGCCTGCTGGAGCAGGGAGCTTGGACTAGGTGAGCTCCCTTCCAACATTAACCACTCTGTGATTCTGTTTCACCTTGAAGCCTTAACAGCCTTGTCAGTGAGGAGACACACTATGTCATTCAGGTGTGTCCTACAGAACTCCAGAAAGGCTTTTCACTGCCAGAGCAAGTGTTGTCTCAGGTCTCTGATGAGATGAGTGCTGCTGCAGAGCTCTTCTCCCCTTAGCCTCTTGTGTACAAGCAGAGGCAGAGCTCCTCAAAGTCAGCTTCTTGCTGTTGGCTTGCAGAGGGTTTGCTGATGGCCACATCTGAGCAGTTAGAAAATGGTTTTGCAGTCCACGGAGCTCTGGTAGCTCTGTCTGTTTTGTTTCCTTCCTTCTGGTGAGTGGAATTTAATTGAGGGATTTAATTTGAGGACTTGAGTGACTCACTTGAGGAAGAAGCCTGCCTCTGTGGAGTGAGGTGGTGGTAGAGCTGCTGAGGGTGGGACCTGGCTGGGGACATGGAGGAGATCAATTTGGTCCAGTTTCTGCTCTTCTCTCTTATGAAAACTTATTGAAAAGCAGAGGAGCTTTGCAGTGAAAGGAGCTGAGGGTAATGTGGAGCTCCAGTTCTAATCATTGGTTGACCTTGTGGCCAAGCAGGCTAATGGCATCCTGGGCTGCAGCAAGCAGAGTGTGGCCAGCAGCAGGGCCAGGGAACTTCTCCTTCTCCTCTGCTCTGCCCTGCTGAGGCCACAGCTGGAGTCCTGGCTCCAGTTCTGGGCTCTCCTGTTCCAGAAGGACAGGGAACTCCTGCAGAGGCTCCAGAGAAGGGACACTGAAATGCTGAGGGGAATTGAACACCTGTGTGCTGGGGAGAGGCTGAGAGAGCTGGGGCTGCTTAGGCTGGAGCAGAGCAGCCTGAGGGGAGAGCTGAGCAATGCTTAGCAATCCTTCCAGGGTGGGGGGCAGGAGAATGGGGCCAGGCTTTGTTCTGGGGTGCCCAGGGCCAGGACTAGAGGCAATGGGCACAAACTAGCCCCCAGCAAGTTCCAGCTGAACAGGAGCAGGAACTTTTTTGCTTGGAGGGTGTTGGAGCACTGGCCCAGGCTGCCCAGGGAGGTGCTGGAGTCTCCATCTCTGGAGAGATTCCCAAGCCACCTGGACACATCCTGTGCAAGCTGCTCTAGGTTCTGCTGCTGGAGCAGGGGGTTGGGTAGATGATCTCCAGAGGTCCCTTCCAACCCCTAACACTCTATGAATCTGTATGCTCATGTATCCTAAGAGCTGAGGGTTCCCTTCCTCTTTCAGCAGCTCCAAGGAGAAGAGCCAGGATGCCACATCACACTCTTCATCTCTTCCGCAAGGGACTTCGCCTTCATGACAACCCAACCCTGCTGGCTGCCCTGCAGTCCTCAGAGGTCCTCTACCCTGTCTACATCCTGGACAGAAAGTTCATGACATCTGTGATACACATTGGGGCTCTGAGGTGGCATTTTCTGCTGCAGTCCCTGGAGGACCTCCAGAAAAACTTGTGCCAGCTTGGCTCCTGCTTGCTGGTGCTTCAAGGAGAATATGAGTCTGTTCTTAGGAAGCACATCCAGGAGTGGAATATCACACAAGTGACTCTGGATGAGGAGATGGAACCCTTCTACAAGGAGATGGAGGCCAACATCCGCCATCTGGGGGAAGAGCTGGGCTTTGAGGTGCTGTCCCGGGGGAGCCACACTCTGTATGACACCAAACGGTACGTGAGTGTCCTGTACCCAGCACTGGGGAGGCCACCCCTAGAGTCCTGGGCTCAGCTTTGGGCCCGTCATACCAAGAAGGACCCAGAGGCAATGGAGTGTGTCCAGAGAAGGGCAAGGAGGCTAGGGAGAGCTCTGGAGCTCTTATATCTAGAAATTATGGTTGAATTGAAATGCTTTTGTGGATCTAGACTCCAAGAACATCCAAGTGCATCCAGAGAAGGGCAAGGAAGCAGGGGAAGGGTCTAGAGCACAAGTGTGCTGAGGAGCAGCTGAGGGAGCTGAGGTTGGTTAGTGTGGAGAAGAGGAGGCTCAGGGGAGACCTTCTCACTCTCTGCAGCTCCCTGAGAGGAGTTTGGAGTGAGATTGTAGAATCATAGAATCCTAGAAGGGTTTGGGTTGGAAGGGACCTCTGGAGCTCATCTAGTCCAACCCCCCTGCAGTGGCCAGGGACATCCCCAACTA
>VWZO01016531.1:1563-14274 GCA_013396975.1 Bucco capensis | reverse complement strand
GCACCACTTTGCTCCAGAGTTGAGGAGTGATGCTCCTGCTTCCTTCAGCAGCTTCTCCATCCATTCATCCATCCATCCATCCATCCATCCATCCATCCATCCTCCTCCCTCCAGGAGGCACAAGCACTGCTTAATCCCCAAGCCTTCCTTTCATTTATGTAACCCCCACACCCCCCCCCCCAAGCTCCCAACAGGGTCCTAGGCCTGGATTCCAGTGGAAAATCCCAAGCTCCAGGCTCAATTCCAGCAGGAGTATTTTGTTTATCATCTCCTCCCAAGGTTGAGCAGTGGCTGAGTGTGTGTGAGCTGCCTGAGGGCTCAGCAAGTTACCTCCTCCTGCATCCTTTGGGGCTGGAATGGGACCAGGAAATGGATTTAATGGGTTTGTCCTCCTTTTCCCAGAACACACGAGGAATTCAGCACCCGGAATGCACATTCAATAAGGAATAAATCCAATCAGCCCCTTCTCAGCTGCCCTACATAGGCAGCTCCTGTATTCCCAGCAGCTCCAAAAGGCTCCCAGATCCCTGCTGGAAATGCCTGACAGCAGGATGGCAGAGGGATTCCAAAGGCATAGGGATAAAAGACTTTGGAGGCAGGAGTGACAACCTCACCCCCTCCCAAAAAAACCAACCACAGCCAAAGAGTTTGGAGCTTAGGACTCCTACCCCAAAAATCAGGTTTGGCACAAGCCAGGAGGTTCCACCCACAAAACCAGGATAAGATGTGTTGGATTGGGGTTGTTTTCCCCCCTAAACTACAGCAAAATCCTGCCCAAAAGTACAATGATCCATTAAAAGAAAAAAGTGAGGATGGAGGGGAGAAATAATCCGAGGATTAAGGAGCTGCAAGAAGGATCCAAGTCGAGGAAGGGAACTGCTGCTCCATAAAAATCATTTCCCCCCTCCACTCCACACCATGAGGAGATTGAACACCACAAGCTAAGCCTGGAATTCCACCGGCATCCAAGATTCCTACCTTCCAGGAGGATGAAGCAGGACAACACACACAACCCTAACCACTTCCAAGATCAACCTGGAGCCAGGATTGACTCCAGGATGCTTCCAACCGCAGAGCCCCCAAAGTGATGCTTCCAGCCCCAAAACTGCATCATTCCCCCACCCCCACACGCACTCCCCAAAGTTTTCCATGGAAAGAGTTAAAAAGCAGGATCAATCCCTTCTGAACACCAACACCACATCCATCAGCATCCCCTGAGAGTGCTCCAGGCTCCCGGAGGAGAGGGAAGCTCTGGAGCACTCTCAGGGGATGCTGCAGTAGTGAGCAGACCCAACCCCCTTCCCCCCAAATCCCACACGTACCTAAGCACTGCTGTATCCCCTTTCCTGACCACCAGATTGTCCACGGTAGCTCCAGGGTAATCTCCTCCAGGAGCAGCTAATCTGCCGGGAATGAGGAACCAGCAGAGCCCGAGGAGAAACGCAACCGCTAGCCCCTGGTGGGAGCCCCCGGAGCTCCACACCAGTGGCATCATCTCCCTTCTTCTCCTTTGGCTGCCCAAATTCGACTGGAAAAGTAGTTGCCCAGCCTGGAATAATAAGGGTGTTTTTCCAAGCTTGGAATGATGCCCAAGAGGTAGAGATCTTGTCCTCTTCTCCTTGGCTCGCTTGGCCGAGTGCTGGGGAAGGAGAGCGATGCGAAGGCAGCATCCACCGCAGCGAGGGAAGGGGCAGAGGGAGCTGGCTGCCGGTTGGGGTGCTGGGGCTGGGGCTGGGGATGGAGCTGGGGATGGAGCTGGGGATGGAGCGCTTGATGCTTGCTGGGTGGTGATGGGGGGGAGCGGGCGGTCCTCTCGCTGCCAGCCCCAGTTGCCACGCAGCCGTTGCCTTGCCAACCCGTCCCGGCGGCAGAGGGATGCGGATCGCCCTCCCTCTCTCTCCCTTCCTCCTCCTTCTCCTCCCTTCCCCCCATCCCCCACAAGCCCTAGGATTTCACGTCCCGCCCATCAGCATCCTGGCTTTTTGCAGCCGTTCCATCCCCCTCTCCTCCTGCTTCCTCTAGCTGCCCGAGGGATGCGCAGCTAGCACCGTACAAACCGCTCGTGGGGATCCATCCTATCCTTGAGCATCCTAGCATAACCCCACACACATCCTAGTGCTCATCCAGCACCATACAAACCCCTCAGTGTGCTCCATCCTATCCTTGAGCATCCTAACATAACCCCACACACATCCTAGTGCTCATCCAGCACCATACAAACCCCTCAGTGTGCTCCATCCTATCCTTGAGCATCCTAACACAACTGCACCCCCCCCCGGTGTGCATCCAGAGATGCATCAGGAAGAGCAGTGCTGGCCCAGCAGCTCCTAAAGCAGCTTCTTTCAACCCAAAAGCAGCAGGGACACTGCACACTGCTCCCAGATGTCCCTGCTGGGATCTGGAGAGCCTTGTGCTTGACAAGAGCACAGGAAGCTCAAGGTTCTCAAGCCAAGCCCTGGGAGGGATGAGGATGCAGAGAGCTCAAAGCTCTCAGCAGAACTCCAGGGATGTGTAGGGGGGGATGGATGACAACATTCCCCTCAGCAGATGGAGTTCTGGGGGGAATAATTGCCAGCTGACAGCAGCTCACTGATGGAGATGCCAGCTCCCCTGGGGAGCTGCCCACACCTCCCTATTTTAAGGCACAACAAGGGCCTGCAGTTTGGAAACATCTCACAGAAGCTCCAGAGCTAGGAATTCCACCAAGAGACACATTCCCAACACCCAGGAGTGGTTTTTCCCTTGCTTCACAAAGCCATGAGGATGAAGAGCAGAGTTTGCCATGCCAAGAGGGAGCTGGAAGGACATTGCAGGGACACAAGTTGGCAAGCAGCAAGACACAAGCAGCCAGAGCTTCCTAGAGCATCCTCTTCTGCTGGATACTGCTTTGGAGCAAAGGAATGTCATGGAACCATGGGATGGGCTGGAAGGGACCTTGGGAGGTGATGTAGTCCAACCCCACAGCAGGGATATCTGCAGCAGGAACAGCTTGCTCACAGCCCTGAGCTGCAGTGCTCCCAGGGATGGGGCACAGGAGATCAGTTGAGGAGCCTGAGGACTACAGACCAAAGCATGCTTCCTCAGACTGGAGATGTGCAGGAATCCCTCTTTGGCCATGGCTTGGGTGTAGAGGCCCAGCTAGTGCAGCCAGAGCCTGGGAGCTGGAGAGAGGAGGAGGATGTGCCACATGCCAGAGCTTAATGAGTGTGGACAGGCTGTGCTCAGCAGCCCACAGCATCTCCTCATGTCACAACTCACTTCTCCAGCAGGGAACGTGTCCTCTGAAGAACCTCAGGGATGGCACGGAGATGTGCTGGCCTCAGGTGCCTCCTGGGATGCTAGGATAGGGAGCAGGAGTGGCTGGAATACAGCAGGACTCTCCTTCTCATCCCTGGAGAGGACCTCATGGCAGGGCCAAGAATCCTCCCCTGGAAGCACCAAGCTTACTCTCATCAGGATAGTAAGGGGACCCCCAAAAAAAGGAAGAAAAAGGGTTTTATCTGACTCCCAGCTTCTCCTTTTTGGCAGAGTCATCTCCAGGAGAACAGGCTGAGATCTCCTGGGTTGATTTCCCACACTCAGGAGTGCACAGAGGTTGTCTGGAGATGTGAGACCTTGTCAGAGCCAAATTGCTCACCTGAAAGCATTCTCTCGAATTCCTTAGGCAAGTTCTTCCAATCCCAGCATGGATGGGGCTGGAAGGGACCTCTGGGGATCAGCATGGATGTTGGGGATCACAGGACACTCAAGCAAACCAAGCCCACGTGCTGACTTCACTCTCTTCTCACTTCTCCATGTCTAATTGAGCTTACTCATTCCATCATTTCAATGAGAGGCCAGGCTGGAGCTCTGGCTCCATGGCATGTATTGTTCCCAGGGATCCAGATGACAAAGCTGAGGAATCTCCTGCTGGTGACACAAAGAAGTTGTGTCACTTCCAGAAGGGATGCTCAGATCCCAGCTCTGCTGGGAACAACCTTTGCCTCTCACTCATCTCTCCTGACAAGCTCAGGGGGCTGGGAGGATGCAGAGCAAGCAGCTCCAAGCTTCCTCACCCCAAAAAGAGAAGACATCAACCTGTGCTGCTCCCAGAGGAGCTGCACATGCTCCTGGCTCCAGCCAGAACATCACCAGGGAGAAACACATGCATGAGCCAAGGGACAGTAAAGGAAGGCAATGGATGCTCAAGCACAGAGATGTGTCAAATCACACAAAACACATCAATTTTAGGTAACCTGGGACTTCATTTCCATGCTGGAAGCTTAGAGGCACTTGTGGCTCCTCTGTGTGCACCAAGGCAGAGCAAGGAGCAAGCAGCAGAGATGCCAGAAGATGCAGGAGAAATGCCTTTGGCCCAAGCTACAGCTGCTACCTGCTGTTGAAATGCTCCTCATTTGTTCCTAATCAGTGCTAGTGGCTGCAAAGCACACCTCTGGTAGCCAAGGGATGCTGTGAGCAGTGGGCATGCAGCAGCAATGAGCCCAAAGCTGTGCTGCTGCTGCCTGCTGCTCTGCTGGGCTCCAACGGGACACAGCAGCTTGGCCTGGGAAAGGAGGCACCAGAACTCTGCTAGCTGTGGGTAAAAAGAGAGAGAAACCATGGCTGCTGTCAGCAGGGTGCTGGGGGGGAAGGCTGCCATGGGTTGGGCATGAGGGAGAAGCAAGCAGCTTGCGTGCCAGGGGGAGGACAGGAGTGGGAGCAGGAATAGAAACATTCTGACTTATAGAACCCAAACCTTCTGACTTATCTCTCAGAACCTAAACTTCCTAACTTATCTCTCAGAAGCCAAACCTTGTGTTCCTTCAGAAGGCAAAGCTGCAGAGCTCAGGCCCTTGGGTGCTGTGTGTGGCAGATGAAGGAAGGATGGGGATGGATTTGGGTGTACAAAGCCTGGTGGGACACTGAAGAGCATCTCAGCAGCCAGGACTTGTCTCAGCAGCAGAAGTCTCCCTGCTGGTAACACAGAAGCTGCAAAGCCAACAGTGTAAAAGTTAGAGGCCACAAAAGATTGTTCCCATGCTCAAAACATCCCAATTGTTGAGTGATCAGCACTGAAGCAGCCTCAGAGAGCTTTGGTGAGGGAAGGATGCTCTGCCTCAAGATGTGTCCATGAGGATGTTCCCTGATGGAAACAGCAGTGACCTTCTCCTGCCTGGCACAGATCACAGCTGACTGAAAGAGTTCAGAGAGCAAGACAAGTGTCCTTAGCAGCACTGCAGCCCTGGTGGCACTTGTGTCCCTTCAGGAGGCCCAAGAGGTAAGGCAGAGGTCACCTAGGAAGGAAAAGAAAGCCCAGGAGGTTATGTATGATAGAGAAAAATGCATGGAATGATTGTAGCTGAATAAACCTCTGGATGCTGAGCTGCAGGCATCTCACACTGCTGGCATCCCTTCTCTTCTGGCAGTTTTATCTTAAATCAGGCTGTTTGTAAAAGGAGTGAATTATTTACATCCTATTTATTGCTTCATTGGTTGTTTTCCATCGCCCTTCCCAGGAACAAAGACATCCACAAGTCATCTCTGTTCCAACAGGCAAGCTCAACTCCAATTGCTTCTGAAACTCAGAATTCATTAACTTTGGGGCAAAAGAACCCAAACCAGAGAGAGGAATGTCCTTGTAGCTGTCTAACCATGGCATGTGTTTGTCCTGAGCTCATGGACATCACTCCCAGGGGGAAACACAAGGCAGGAATGTTCCTTAGGAATAGCTCTGGTGCTGGCACACAGCTGGGAGCTGAGCTTCATCCTCCAAGCAGCTAGCCAGGCATCAGAGGAATGGAAATGCATCCACGAAAAAGCTCTCTTCCCTCCATCCTAGGAGCAGTACCTCTGCCCATGCCTTCCCAGAGGAAGCTTGGATCCAAAGAGCTGTCAGCTCCACAGGAAGCTCTCATGCCTGCTGCTGGCCCTCAGGGTGCAGAGGTGAGAGGGATGCTGCTGGATTTAGGCTGGAGGAGAGAGCTCTTGGCTTTGGGGATGGTTTGCAGTGGGTTGTGGAGTGGTGGGGATGGGATTTGTGGAGGAGACAATGCTCTCCTGAGCATCCAGCTGAGGCTACAAAGATGCTGAGGGGCTGGAGCATCTCCCTGGGCTTGGTTAGGCTGGAGAAGAGGAGACCTGACCAAATGGATAGAGGAGTTCTCCATGAGGAACTCCAAGAGCTCTCCTCAGCCTCCTCTTGCCCAGGCTGAACAAACCAAGTGCCTTCATCCCTCTCCATGGGCTCCTCTGCAGCAGCATCCCACAGCAGCTCTGCGTGGGGATGTGGAGCTTCAGGGAGAAGCACAAGGCTCACCCCTGGCTCTGGGATGGCTGGCAGGAAGATCAAACAAGGTCCCAAGCTTTCTTGCAGGCTTTCTGAAAGCATGCCAGCCCAGGGCTGAGAGGCAGCTGCTGAATTTGCCACGGGCTGCTGCATGGCTGCCAGGCTGAGCTGCTCTGCTCCCAGCTCCTGTCACAAACATTATCCCCTGGGGGACAGCAGATGGATGAGCAGTGACACTCCCTGAGTGGCCTGAGCTTTGCCAGCAGCTTTCAAAGCAAGCTCCAGCCCTGCCCCAGCCACCAGCTCAGACGTGGCTGAAGGCACCAAAGCCCTTCCAGGCTCCTCAGAGCTGCCAGCCATGCCAAGCAGCACCATGGAGCTCTGCAGATGGCACAGGATCACCTTCCAGCCCTTCCTCCTCCAGCAGAAGGCTTGATGCTGCTCTCCTTGCTTCCTGACAACATCCCAGCTCCTTGAGGAGCTTGGGCTCCTGCTGAAGTGATCAGCAAAGTTAGGAGCTTCTGACCCAACGTGGGCACAGAGCATCTGCTGATGGAAAGGCAAGAGCTCAGTGTGGAGGGATGCTCATCCAACTGAAGCTGGAACAAGTTTTTTGGGGGTTATGAGCTGTTTGGGACTGGGCAGAGTTTCCTCTGGAGGGGTGCAGCTTTGTGGCTAACTTGGGTTTGCCTTTCAGGAGCAAACAGCTTCCAGACCCTAGCAGCAGAGCAATGCCCATGCTGTCCCTTCCACTCTGGATTGCAGCTGCTGAGGCTTCCAGGGAAAGCAGCATGCCCATGGAATCATGAAGGTGGGAAGAGACCTCTAAGAGCATCAAGTCCAACTCAAGCCAATCTGCCCTGAGCTCTGCTGGATGAAGGCATCTCCAGCTCCATCCCTTAGCCTGTGGCATCCATCCTCAGCCTTGCAGGAAGATCTATCCCAGGTTCTTCCAGCCCTGGAGCCTGCCAGATGCTCTGGAGCTGGAGCACATCCCTGCCTGGCCTTGCCTTGCCAAGCTGACCCTTCACTCACTCAACAGGAGCAACTCCTAAGGAGCTGCTCAACCCTTCCTTTGGGTTACAAACAAATAGAAATACCAAAGGGACAGAAGGGAAAAAAAAGGTGTAACTATGATTTTTTTTATAGCCAGAAAAACCCTAGGCCTCTTGTTTTTCCCATTTTTCCAGTGGGAAAAAAACCAGAGCTGTAGTTAACATTCCAGCAGCCAAGCTGGGAGCTGCTCCCACTTGGCATTCATCCCATCAAATTCCCATCTGGGTTGTTGACTTATTGATCAACAGCTTGGGCTGAGCTGGAGCCTGGGCCAACTCACTGCTTGTCAGGAATGTTCCAGAAGGCTCCAAACATCTCCTTCTCTGCACTGGGAAAGGAGCTGATAGGCATCTCTTGGCAAGCTAGAGGCACAAATGCCTTGGAGTGGCAGGGAACACTTAGTTTGATGTGGAGACAGAGGAGGTTCCTAAAGGAAGGCACAAACCTGCTTGTTGACTCCACAGGGCATCCACATCTGGAGCTGTAGAGGTCCTGCTGGATCCCAGAGAAGGTTCAGTCCAAAGGCACCAACACTTCCATAGGTTTTGGCTAACCCCCCCACCATGACCCTGGCCATGCTTCCCTCTGCCTGCTCCCTGGGAGCTCCTCAAGCATCCCTCAGGCTGAGCAGGGACACAGAGAGCCTTGGCAAGGATGCAGGGATGAGGAGACACAGCAGCAGCAAGTCCTACCTTGGCAAGGATGCAGGGATGAGGAGACACAGCAGCAGCAAGGCTGGAAGAGACCTCTAATAGCACCAAGCATCTCCCTAAGGAGCACATCTAAGCTCCTGCAGGGATGGTGACTCCAGCAGCTCCTGGAGCCAGCTGGGTCAATGCCTAAGCATCCTGTCAGGGGACAAATTGTCCTAACATGCTCTTCTTGTGTCCCTCAGCCAGCTGAGAGCTTGCCTCAGGCTGTACCCCTGAGTCCTCTTCTCCATCCCAAGCCTCTCAAGATACCAAGCCAACACTCCTCTAGTTCTGGGGCCAAGCCTGAAGATCTTCCAGCAGATGTTGGGATGTTTATGTTGCTGTTCTCCAGCAGCACAATCACCTCCCCAGGAAGTCCTCTGCCTCTGTCAGGATGATCAATGGCAGCATCACCCAAGTTCATGATCTGCTCTGATGCTAGCAGAGCACTCACAGCCCAGCTGAGGACAGCACTAGAGAGCAGATTTGCCTTCAGCTCAGGTGGAGAAAAGCAGGGAAAAAGGGATCTATTTACCAGAGGAGCTAATATCTGGCTGGTGAGACATCCTAAAGCTGAAGCCACATCAATGACACTGCAAGAGCTCAGCTCCCAGGCTCCTAGATGTTTCCATTCGTGCTGGGCTTTGCTCCCTGCTGGATCTAAGTTTGCTAGAGGACACAACTCTACAGCTGAAGGGGGCAGGGGGCAAGAGNATGCTCAGTGTCCCAAGGGATGCTCAGACACATCCAGTGTCCCAAGGGATGCTCAGTGTCCCAAGGGATGCTCAGTGTCCCAAGGGATGCTCAGACACATCCAGTGTCCCAAGGGATGCTCAGTGTCCCAAGGAATGCTCAGACATCCAGTATCCCAAGGGATGCTCAGACATCCAGTGTCCCAAGGGATGCTCAGTGTCCCAAAGGGATGCTCAGGCACATCCAGTGTCCCCTTCACAGCCAAAGCAGGGAGGGCAGGAGATGTCCTGGAGTTCCCAGCACACATTGCTGTGCTTGGGACACAAAAGCATCCTAAAACACCATGGGAAAGTAGAATGGGTGAAGATTTGCCCCTTTTAGGTCTGCCCACAACATCAAGATGAGTCTCTGGTGCTCTGCGTGGTGGGAAAGGCTTTGGAAGAAGCCAATTTTCCAGGCTGGCATCTCCAACAGTTCTTCTAGTGAAAGAAACCAAATCCCTGGAGAGAAAGGAAGCATTTTTCACCCAAGCTCAGTCTGCAGGTAGGGAACTGAGGCAAAAATGCTGACCTGGCCTAAATGCAGCAGGAAGCAGAGCTCCTCACAAGCCACAGCTCCCAGGCATCACCTCCACAGCTTATTAAAAACACTCCATGGATGGATTTTTCTCCCCAGCAAGCAGGTGCTTGGCCTGGAGATCTTCTTAACAAGCTAAATGTGATCGTTTTTCATCAGGAATCAGACTCTCAACCTCTTAATTTTGCTCTAGACATCCCTCTGCTTGTTAAGGGCTGGCAAGCCACTTGCTCTTCCAGCTGATTTTGCTGGAAATGCTTGGATCAGCTGAGGACAGCTTGGCTGGCAGAATTCTTCCTCTGCTACCTGCTTGATAAAAAACAAAAGAAGAGAGAGATCTACCCCAAAAATCAGATTTGCTAGCCAGAGGCAATGCAGCAGCTGCAGCTTTCCTTTCCTAAATATATATTCCCACCCAAAAGAGGGGGGGAAAAACCCAACCCTCCCTCCTAATCAGCAGTTGTGCCTCTGAGCTCCATCCCTCCTCAGGGAAACTCCTCTGAGCTCCATCCCTCCTCAGGGAAACTCCTCTGAGCTCAGGGAAACTCCTCTGAGCTCCATCCCTCCTCAGGGAAACTCCTCTGAGCTCCATCCCTCCTCAGGGGAACTCCTCTGAGCTCCATCCCTCCTCAGGGGAACTCCTCTGAGCTCCATCCCTCCTCAGGGAAACTCCTCTGAGCTCCATCCCTCCTCAGGGAAACTCCTCTGAGCTCCATCACTCCTCAGGGAAACTCCTCTGAGCTCCATCCCTCCTCAGGGAAACTCCTCTGGGATGAAGAGGTGCTCCAAAAGCAAGAGGAGAAGTGCAAGGCCTTGAGAGTGGGTCCTGGTGAGCAAAGAAGCCACAGTATCCCATTGAATCCAGCATGGAGAGGGTTGGAAGGGATCATCCAGCCCAGGATCCTCGGGAATGTGTGCCCAGGAGGTTCCTCTCCATCCCTCTGCTTCTGCATCACCCACTTGGTAATCCAAGCTAATGAGATGTGAGCAAAGGCTCAGTGCAAGTCTAGTAATGAAACATCATTTAATTATTTTAACTGGGGGGGGGGTATGGAATAAAGAACCTAAATCTCTTGCAGAAGAAGCTGCTGTGTGATTTTTGGCTAGGACATCCTGCTTTGCTCCAGCACAAGGCTGGAAGAGCTGAGCCCATTCTCCAGTTTAAATGCTTCCCTAGCAAACCAAACTGCAGGGATAGGAGAGGTGAAAAAGGAGATAAAGGAAGGAAAGTGATTGCTACAGTGTTCAGGAGGAGGAAAACAAGGATGAGTCATCCAGAGGAAAAATCTGCTGGAGAAAAACAGGGTCAGCTTGTCCTGGCTCTGCTCTGAGCCTTCCCAACACAGCAGCAAGGGAGAGTGCTCAGGATGCTCCTGCAGCTGGCTGGGGATGGCATAGCTCAGTATAAAGAGGGAAAACCTATGGATGGCTTCCTGAGGCCATCACACACTCCTCTTCTGGGAATGTTATCTTAAATCACTCTGTTTTTAAAAGGAGGGAATTATTTACATCCTATTTATTGCTTCATTAGTTGTTTTCCATGGCCCATCCAGAAGTCATCCCTATTCCAACAGGCAAGTGCAAACCTGCTCCTGTTTTCCTGCTGGAAAACACAGCAGGGTTTGCTCCACAGCTGATCCATGTCAGAAGGAATCAGAAGCTCCTGAGGTGTTTCCCTCTTGCCAAGGACTCCTCCCCAAGCTGGGCTGGGGGGAACATCCCTCAGGGATGCTTGCATCACTCCAGTCCTGCAGGGACCTGCAGCGTGGGGCAGGGGGAAGCATCCTGGCTGAGGAGGACAGGGAGAGCAGGACAACTCCCAGAGGTGCTGGGGAAAAGGATCTGGAAAGGTTGGGTGAGAGCAGCTGGAGATGATCCAAGGAGGACAACAGCATCCTGGCTTGGAGCAGGGCAGGGATTGTCCTCCTGGCCCCACAGCTCAGCTTTGGGCTCCTCACTCCCTCCCAGAAGGACATGGAGCTCATGGATGTGTGCAGAGAAGGGCAAGGGAGCTGGGGAAGGCTCTAGAGGAGCAGCTGAGGGCACTGGGCTTGCTTAGCCTGGATGATCTTGGAGGTCTTTTCCAAGCTCAAGGTTCAAGGGTTGGGAACTAGAGGATGATCTTGTGAGGTCCCTTCCATCCCAAATCCTTCTGTGCTGCACAGGGTGGTTTATCTTTAGAGAAGCTAAATCATTCCTCAGTGTCCATGTGAAGGACATGGCTCAAAGCATCAACTGCTGGAAGCACTTCCACAGGGAAATTGAGCTAACCATGGAGTATTTGCTCATTAAGGTCACGAGGAGCTTCTGGCTGAGCTGGATGAGAGAGCTTCCTCATGGGAACAAGGTGGTTTGCCAGGAATAGAAGGATCTGCTGGGTCAGCTCATCCATCCTTCATTCACCAAGCTGCCTGCATCTGGAGGAGGAGATCAGGAAGGATTCCTGCACCACTTGATGTTCTCAGCTCTATCCCAGGATGCACCCAGGAAGGATTCCTACATCACTTGATGCTCCTCTTCTTCCCTCAGCCCAGAGGATGCTCCTCTTCTTCCCTCAGCCCAGAGGATGCTCCTCTTCTTCCCTTACCCCAGAGGATGCTCCTCTTCTTCCCTCAGCCCAGAGGATGCTCCTCTTCTTCCCTTACCCCTGAGGATGCTCCTCTTCTTCCCTCACCCCTGAGGATGCTCCTCTCCTTCCCTCAGCCCAGAGGATGCTCCTCTTCTTCCCTCAGCCCAGAGGATGCTCCTCTTCTTCCCTCAGCCCAGAGGATGCTCCTCTCCTTCCCTCAGCCCAGAGGATGCTCCTCTTCTTCCCTCAGCCCAGAGGATGCTGAGTACATGGAAAGCTGTGAGCAGGCTCCTGTTTCATCTCTCAGTGGATGAGAACTTCCTAAATATTGACATTGAAACTCCCCAGTGCCTGAGAAGCTTCAGGGCAAGAGATGTAATGTACACAATCCTGGTGGGATGCATGCACCCAGATTGCTGCTGAGGGGAGTGGAGATGACTCCTTGCTCTCTGGGAGCCCCAAGCACCTCAGCTACCCCAGGATTACATCCACAGGATCCACACACACAGCTAATTAATGGCTAACAGACTTTGCTTCTCCATCATCTGACAGCAAGGTTTGCTCTCTTTATCCTGGAGAAAACACAGCCAGGACTCACCTTCCAGAAGTTTCCAGGCAGCTCCAGCCTTTCCCACACAAAGGAAGGGTTGGTCTGGGGTGAAAAAGCTCAATTTGTGCCTTCCTCATTAGCACTAATCAGCTGCAGCAGCCTTGGGCTGAGGTGCTGAGCTAGGGATGCTCAGCAGCTGCCAGCAGGAGCTCAGCACAAGGAGAGCTTGGCATGGCCTCAGGGACCAGGAGAGAACAGAGAAAGGCCTGAAGCTCCAGCTGAGGAGATAACAGTCCAGTGAGGCTTATCT
>VWZO01016521.1:8261-19661 GCA_013396975.1 Bucco capensis | reverse complement strand
TTGGGGTTGTTCAGCCTAGAGAAGAGAAGGCTTCGAGGGGATCTGATAGCAGTCTTTCAGTACCTAAAGGGAGATTATAAGACAGAGGGACAGAGAATCTTTAGGAGATCAGAGTGTGATAGGACCAGGGGGAATGGTTTTAAGTTGAAGGGGGGGAGGTTTAGACTGGAGATTGGGAGGTGGTTCTTTACCAGGAGAGTGATTAAGCACTGGAACAGGTTGCCCAGAAAGGTTGTGGCTGCCCCATCCCTGGCAGTGTTCAAGGCCAGGCTGGATGTGGCACTGGGCAACATGGTCTAGTGTTTTGGCATCCCTGCTTGTGGCGGGGGGGTTGGAACTAGATGATCTTTGAGGTCCCTTCCAACCTGGCCATTCTATGATTCTATGAACTAGGAAGTCACCTTGCTTCACAAACAGTTTTGATACATCAGAATTTTATAATTTCCTAAAAACTTCCTGATCCATTCCAGGATCCTTTAGACAATCATGTAGTCATTTTTCTACAGGACTCTACCTGTATTCAATTCACTGACATTGTCTAATGCTCAGTTAATTATAATTTATTTGATATTTTGCTAATCTCTGTCATTTAGTGTAGCTTTGCAAATGTTAGTTTATCCCCCATCCTGTTTTCTCTCTATGTCAGACCCAGTCTGTGCATGGCATGTTTATATGTCATTACAAGACTGAAGACTTTATTCAGACATGACAGGACCAAAATGAGCCAGCACAGATAACCTGTCATTTCATGCTTTTTTAACAGCTGATTTTGGACCATTACACTATAAAGAAAAGCTTTGTGTATTTCCACGTAATGTAATTTCCTCATCTCTTTAAAGGCATCTTCACTGTGAATGGTGGATTTCAGGAACTTAATCTGACACAGATCTAAGCCTGGCATTGCCCCAGGAAAGTAGTACAGTCCATTAATTAGGCACTACGCCCAAGCTAAAAGGCCTTACATTTTAGACAGACTTTATCTCACCTAAATGCAGCTGTCTAGAAGTTAGGAGTCTCAGCTGAGATACTCTTCTGGATATCTCCAGAAAGTGATAACTCCTATGTTTTAGGCATGTATCATAGCATGAAAGGGGCCATCTCCTGCCTTTCTCTCCACCGGTGATAGCTGGAATCTAGGTTACTTGCCATACTTGACTCAGATACAGCAGCTCAAACTAGATGTTTAATTTTCAGATTGCTACATGAACACAACATCCACTGGACACAGGATTACGTTGCTTGCATCTGCTTCTGAGATAGTGTGGTTTCCTAGCTTAGACATTTTTGTGTTCCTTAACTCCATGGGCAACAAAGAAAAACTAAGGTAGTTCAGAAATTCTTGTGGCATTACATCAATATCTGTTGAAATCTTTAGCAGGGTGAAACTTTTAAACATGAGCCTGTCCTTCTGCTGCTTAGAGTCAGGGAAAGAGACTGGTTGTTGTCCTTTTGGTGAAGCAGGCGTAGCACAGATGCAACATACAATGTTTCAGTGCAAGTCTCTGCTTAGCACGTGGCAGCTAATATCATCTTCCCTCTGCTGTTAATTTTTTCAATCTAGGGAAATCATTCCTTTCACTGGTATGACTAATAAATATTCTTAATGTAAAAAAAGATTATTATGACAAAGTTTTAGGTTCTGCCACACAGTAGAGGTCACAGAGGAAAAGTCTTTGCTTTATTTGTTTTCCAGAGACAAAAGTAGCATTCTTAGAAGTGGCCAAGTTATTGAAAAGGAAAATATGGCTTGACATTTCCATGAAAAGTTTTGATTTGAATGGTTTAAATTTGAAAAAGTGAGTTTACTACAGAAAATGTAATTTATGGTATTCTTAATAATAGAAATATCCCATAATATATGTTATATTCAGGGAATCTGCTGGCAGTGGTCACTTTTTAAATCAGGCTCTACCAAGCCTGTTATAACAACCTAGTTGGTGAGAGCTCTCACAGCCAGCCTGTTTTGCTTGGCATGCTCTCTCCCTGAGCCTTACCCTTTCCCTCACCAGCTGCCCTGTTCCCTTCATTCTTCTCTTTCCATAGGTTCTGCCCAGCTGTTGTCACAGACCCACTGCTAAATCCGTATTGGGATTGGGAAGACAAAACAACTGTTTTCATGCTTCCATTCAGTGTTTTCATGCTTCAGTTCTCAAAACTTCTCCTTAACTTCTCTTCAGGCTCATTTGGTGATTTTCATACAGAGGATGTCCATAAGGAAACAGTATAGCTTGGATTTCATTCATCTGTATTTCATCTTTTCATTGAAATGTATTTTAAAATACTCAGTGCTTGATAAGCTCTTTACATGTCTCCATAATGCACGTAGTAATTTCCTAGCATGTTCATAACTCACCTCTACGTTGTCTCCCTCTTTCCTCAAGTACAGTCTTTATAAGCCCGTGAAAATGTTGTGTTCTTGACTGAAGGCCTAGAGTCCTGATGATTCTATGATTCTACCTGTCAGTTTTCTGCAGCTTTCCATCCTGAAATTAATTCAATGTTTTTTTTCTGTCTGCAATATAAACCTGATACAAGAGGATTCAGTGAAAGGTGGGCTCTGGAAGTGTGATTGATTTTAGCAAGAACTGACAATTTGGGTTCTAGCCAAGCTTCTAGACTGAAATGCATGCTCCATTATGAGCCTGTCACAAACAGTTCAGGGTATGGAATGTGTCTCAGTCTGTGATTTGTAAAACACTGCACAACATGTAAAGGAATTGTTAAAATCTGCATTCATTCTTAGCTGGGACTAAGTGAAATACTTCTTGTGTTTGTAGTAGTAGTAGAAAGATGACAACCAAAACAAATAATTCAAAAGTCATGACAGATTGTCCTGGATAACATTTTCCAAAAATGTTATGCTGTCATTGGCCTTTGTGTGTAATGAAAATCCTGTAATGAGCCTCCCGCCAAGAAATGCTTGCTCTCACAGGAGACTTGGTTCCAAAAGAAAGGGCCAAATGTCAAGCAAAGTGAAAGGACAGGGCTCAAAATAACTACGAGAGTTAGCCCTACATAGAATCATACATCTTCCAATTTCTATTGAGCCTCACCTACTTGTAGGTAGCCAACACCTTTAGCAGATCCATACATGCTGTTTGCACTACTTCAATGAAATATTTCCTTTTCTTCAACATTAGTGATGGTGTGTTATGACTTACAGATTGCAAGTCTGGACAACACACTAACAGGATGGCATGGGAATGACAAAAGGGACACTGGCTTTGTTATTGCAAGGCTTAATAAGGATGCATCAAGTGGCAATAAATATGCCTGAGCGATACCAGCAGTTCCTGGCACAGAGAGGGAAGTAAATTCAGGATCAGGAATGGGTCTACCAGTTTAGAGTTTTTCCTTCTTGCTCTTACACTCTTTCCCAGGATGTTGATCATAGGCTTAAAGTGGCATTAACAACATTTTTTTCAGTGAGGGAAGCACTGCCTAGGTGGTGGACTGAGACAGTAGGTTTTGAATTGAGTGGGAATTGACTGAACAGAGGCCTCATCATCAGGGTCCCCATTTGCTGATGAAAGAGACTGTTCTTCCCCCTCTTTCAAGAAGTGCAATGTCATGAATCAGTGCACAAACAGGATGGCCGTGCATTGCTGTAAAAATAACCAGTCCATCTATTTCCGGACTTAAGTTCTTACATTTGCACATACAAAAGAGCACTTTACTTTTCCAGGTCCTGAGTGTGTCCCTTTATGGATGGAAACACCTGCTTGTTTTGGCAAATATCTTCACCAACATCAGACAACTGAGCATTAAGCAGCTGGAGGGGTTCCTTTCTTTTATGACCCAGGAGGACTATTATTATCAGGGCTGCTCCCCACAATGCTTTTGAATCTGTAAGTAAAAAATAGCTAATTGCTGAGAAGCTGTGTTGGAGCACCACACTCTTACTGCTAGAAGTGACTCCTCTAGCAAGAGGAGATGCAGGGCAGCTGGAGGGAGCCTGAGGAAATCCAGGTTAAAAGAAATGAAACACACCTGGCCTTAAAACCATAATTTACAATCCCTAAGCTGAGGATGTCGCTTGAAAATCGTGGGAAGATAAACCAGAATTTTTTGATGTTTCCTTTTTTCACTTTTCTTTCCAAATCTAATCACTCAGTGTATTATTACAAATGTCACTTGTGGGTTTTTGTTTGTTTGTTTGTAAATCTCTGTGCAAAACTTTTCATTGACGGAATTTCTTATTAAAATCTGTAATCGGTGACTTCACCATTGTGCGTATTGGGGCGTATGTCTTCCCTCTCTGCTGACTAATGCTTTGCTGTTCCCTATGGAAGAGTTATCAGTTTATTTTCCTAAAATCAGTTGCCTTTTAGAAACCATTCTACACACCTCTCTGAACCTAAAGTAATCATTTAGTCAAACAGAAGCTTCTCTAAAGCAGTTGTGTTGATAAGAGACATTTTTAAAACCTTTTATCTAGTCTCCTTTGTATTTCTCTGAAATTCAGTAATCCTCTTCCCCACTTAGCTTAGTGAGTGGCTGACCCAAAGCCAGCAGAGGTCAGAGGAAAGGCTTCTTCTAAAACAGTCAGTGGCTATAACACTGAAGAAGAGGGACTTGGTGGTGTGATCATTTCTCATGTGTCCCTTAGACAAATGCTGTTTGATTCAAGAGTGCGCACATGAGCCATATGATATTGCAAGGAAAGTCATGCCTGGTAACTTTGCCTTGCACTGAGGAAAAAGAAGCAGATCATAAGACATTATAAAAGCTGACATTTGTGTAGTATGAGTGTAGAGATAGAAGCAACTAAAACTTAGGAACTGCATTTACATTGACTGTCTGGGTTGTTTGACAGTCACCAGAGAGCTGTAGACACGTTTAGGAGATGTAATCATGTAAAAGCAAGGATGTGAAAAAAGATTCTCCATGAAGTGTCTCATTCCTCCTTTCTCTCTCCATTGACTTTAAAGGCAGCCCAGGCAAGGAGCTTAAGCTGAGCAAGTTGTGCATGATTAAAACTTCACTGCTTTGTGACCTGGAGAAAGGGGATGCTTTCCTGTTTATAAAGCCTTATTGTAAATGTGGATCTGGCCTTTTTGATGCTTTTACAGATGATAAAAAACAAGATAATAAGAAGACTTATATTTATTTATTTATATTTATTTTTCCCGGGAAAGCTTCTTGCACACAGAGGTTTCCGTCCATGGATCTTGGAAAAACCTATTTAAAATAAAGACAGTCAATGTTTCAGGCACTTCAGTGCAGTGGAAATGCATGATGAACAAAATTCTTGTAGCACCTTTAGTGTCTGACAGAATAGGAAAGCACAGTGAGTCACCCTGAAACCATGCAAGATCGTGTGCTTTGTTAGACAGGAAACACAGATATATCTCCACTGATATATAATACAGAGAGGAGTATTAAAACGGATGTATATTTGTTCTATTTATATTCCTATTGGCAATCTGCAGAAACTGAAACAGAGCACCTCCAGCTCCAGGTGGCCAGAAGGTATCAGGAAAACACCCCCTACACAGGAACTATTTCCTTGAGTTAACCAGCATCTGAGATGGAGAAGTCTGGGTTTGGCAGCCACCTTTTTCACCCTTAACAAAGACATGTCATCAAGAACTTCTTTTGAATGTGTTCACTGTGGGGTACACCTTTCAGCCATGCCAGTTAAGTCAGGCAGTCTCCTACATGCACTACCACTGTAACATTGTGTTGCAGGGACAAAGGGCAGAGTATAGAATCATAGAATCATAGAACAATCAGAGTTGGAAGGGACCCACAAGGATCATCAAGTCCAAATCCCATTAGGCACAGGACAAAAACCCCAAGTTCACACAAGGTGACTAAAGGCATTGTCCAAGCGTCTCTTAAACTCCACAAGATTTGGAGCCATGACCACCTCCCTGGGGAGCCTGTTCCAATGCTCCACCACTCTCTGGGTGAAAAACTTTTTTCTAACATCCAGCCTGAATTTCTGAGAGGTTGTTAATGGGAAAAAGAAAACATGGCTGCACTTCTAAATACCTTACTATATTGAACGTGCTAAGCATCCTATGGTGTTATATTACCCAGAATTAGTAATGTCTCAGGCTGATTACTTAGCTGGCGTGAAACAGTGGCCCCCCCATTGGTTTCTATGGAGCTTTGTTAATTTATGCTAGCTGAGGATCTGTCCCTGAAATAGCTGTAAAAAATCACCATCTGTAGGTCAGTTTGTTCTGTCTCTACCAATCATCTTTTCTACTGACATTTTTTTCCTTCTCTTATATTGTCACTTGCTGAACTTAAACACCAAAAAAACCCATATGCTTATCAGAACACTACAAAAATTTGCTTCCAGGCAGGACTTTGAAACACGTTGTGAGCCCACACAGCCTATGGAGCAGGCAAGGAAAGACACTCTGGATTGCAAGGCAGTATATGTGACCTAGCTCAGCACCATGACTGCCCTGTGGCAGGAAAGAGCTGACTGAGATGCTAAGATTGGGAAGGGGTAAGCACAGATTCTATCAGGTTAGGACAAATCTGCTCAGAGGAGGCTAAGCAAGCAAAAGCCATCTCTCATTAGTATGAGTCAGGGGATAATAGTTTCTTGTGTCAATTACTGTGAGCTCTCTTGAGTAAGCCTCTGCCTAGCCCTGGAGAGAAGCATTGTAATTAATTTACCTGCAGTTTGGCTCAGATGTTGTGCTTTAGGTACATCACTACTAGGAAAAGTGTCCAGCAAGGTCAAAGCTACATGCGTTTAGGACCTGAGACAGGTATCTATCTATGCAAGCACATAGCTGAGCTTTGAACTTGCCATTTTAGTTATTGGAAGTAGTCTACCTGCAAGAGCACAGAACTCGGTGGGAACTTACATCTCAGCAGAGTATTCCTCAGCCTGTACAAAGCTCTGGACTACCAGAGCTAGACTGCCTCATGCCTTGAGGTGAGGTTGTTTAAAGCAAACATAAGTAACCCTACACTGTGCAGCAGTCCACTGTGTAGACAACCCCTCAGGATTTAAGTGTTTGGAGTTGACTCCCCAGCATGACTTCAGATTCCATGAAGGTGTTCCTTGGATGTTTCCTCAGGGTGTTTTGATGGCTCAGCCAGACTTTGCTTGTGAAATCTGAGGGGATCACATCACATGGTTTAGCCTGCATTTACTCACGTATAACCCAGCATGACTATATATCAATCAACTAATTTTAGCAATGTTAAAATTGAAAAAAAAAAGTATTGAAAAGAAAATAAAAATCATTATCTCATTAATATACTGACCTGACACATCACTTTAGCTTTATTCTATCTTTCTTCAAATTCTTAACATTTTTTGGAACAGAATTCAAAAGATTATTCAGAATTTTCTGTACTGGTTTATGGCTTCCCATGGTGTTGATGGTTCTTCTAGCCCTCACATTTCTGAGGGAATATCACAACATATGATTTTTTTTCTCAATTGTTCATATTCAGTATCTTCTGTGTCCATTATATAACTAAGTAGAAATTATTTGCTTGCTTTACTGATTTAATGAGAGGCAAGCATTGTACTACATAACTTGACATCTTTGCACAGATATTTTGGGTTGTACAGCAGAAAGGTGCTAAACATTCATAGGTGCTGAGCACTGCTGCTAAGTGATGACACCACAGTGAAGGAAAGGATACTTGTAGTTAAAACTCTCATTGTGACAGTGGCAATGTAGCGTATACATATCATGTCATAGGAGAAAGTTCTTCAACATTATACTCTTCCTCTGTCTTTGGATAGAATAAGACTATTCTGCAAAAATAGTCTTTTTTGCTTACTTTGCTCCCAAAGCTCAAAAAATAAAAACAAGGCAAGGTGTTTCATTTATTTTTTTAGCTCTCTTTCTTTGTAATGAGAAACACAGTGGTGCATGGGCTGAAAAAGGATTATAGTATTTTATATATTCTGTAGTTCTTCAGACTTGTTGGGGAAAGAATTAGTAATGTATCTGTATATCTGGTAAAAATATCACAGTGATCTCATACTCACATTTGTGTAAACATCACTTCATCAGCTCCAGATACTTACACAGGAAACAAATCTGAATGCTCCTCTAGTGTTCTATACTTAGGCAGGTCAGCCAGCATATGTCTGCTCTGTAAATATCCAGTTTTACTTGGGCCCTTATTTTAAAGTTTCTCTCTTTTTGCTGCAAACATGCCCTCAGCATTTGCCAATGTGCCTTTTCCAAAGTAACTTGCCCCTAAGGGTTCCCATTAAAAGTTTTTTTAAACAAAAGGCAGACACAAAGAAGAGCTGTACTGGTTCGTAAAGGCTTAGTTGGGATTGAATTACTAAATATTGCCATAACAGTCCTGAACTGACAAAGTGAATATCAAATGATTTTTTGAGCTGTCAGTCACTGTGGTATGTGACCACAGTTTGCTCTGTGTTCCGATCTCCATCTTGCTAACAGGTTTCTAAAATCAAAATTCTTCTTCAGACTTTTCCTGATAATCTTTCTAATGGACTCTAGCATGCAGAACACAATTCTGACTTTATATCTTGGGGAGGGTGTGTGATTATAGTGAGATAATAAATCGTATGCTGCTTGGTGCAAGAGCACACTGCTTACTGTTCTTCTGAACACAAAACCCTGAATGTCACCTGCTTAATTTTCCAATTATGAAGTAAAATAAGGAGGAAGTGTAATAAAAGAAGGTACATGTTACAAAAATAAAAGCAAAACATAGCAACAATTATAACTTGAGCCTTTGGTTAATCATTTTTGCATTTTTAAAAGATATATCCTCTGCAATAGATTTCAGACAACTCTATATAATATCAAACCAGGGAAAAAATACAAAGATTTTAGAAATGGGAAAAACACACATGATTGCCAAGTTCAAGCTTCCAGAAAGACAGAATTTTACAGTTTATCTAGAGAGACAGTATATAGTGATTTAGTAGGTAGATAACTGCATGTGTTACAGGACTCTTTAGCAGTATTATTAGCAGTGTTACACAAAGGTACAGATTAAAATCACTTTGGCTTTATGCAGGCTAACTATTGTCAAAAGAAGCAAGTCATGTATTCATAAATGTATTGCTGTCTGTGAGGTATTAATGGTGATGACCAACCTCCCCTAAGTTATTTGCTTAAAGCTATAATCCACACAGGCTAAAGGAGAAAATAAGCTGGAATCATCAGTCACTCTTTGTCACTAGACCAACTTACCTCAACAGCTGTCTGATTTCGTTTGCTTTCTAACACTATGTGTATATCAGTGAGCTCTTTTTTTAAAAATAAAAATGGGGATGATGATGTTCCATGTGCAGCTTGGGACAATATTCTTTTGGCCATGGTAATGGGAGCAAGAAATCAAAAGGGCTTTAATTATTTGGTATTAGCCAAAGAAGGCAAGCAGGTTTAAGGAAGTGTCCTGGTTTGACCGGAAGCTAGGGTCAAAAGAACAATCTCACTTCCCTCTTAAATACACAAAAATTACATCATCCCTCCACGCAGTCCGTGATTTGCTGCTTTCCTGTCTCTCTTGAATGATGTCTTAGGGTCACAGCCCTCGACCCCCCCCGTGCAGAGACGCCGTGACGATGATTTACAAGTGCGCATCTGCAAGGTTTCGTTCTTATCTCTTATCAGCTTCTCGGCTTCTCCCGGCAAATTCTTTCGGGGGTGGGGGGAAGAGTTCAACTACTGAGTCCTTTTCTTTTAAAGAAACAGTGTCCATATCCAAACTCAAAAGTTCAAAAGGGAACATGACGTACACTCTTAAATTTTAATCACTCCAGGACAGGAAGCATCAGTACTGCTGAATTTAAATTCTGGTTCCCTCTGTTTGAAAGAAAGAGAAAATATCTACCAAAGAAGACATAAACCAATGAAAATCCTCTACACATTGTCTTACTTACATAACTGTCTTAAAAACAGCATTTATCTAAACAAACTACTAGAAAATACTGTAAAGGTACTTAATAATGTGTAGTAGAATAAGACAACAAAATCTTTTGATTTTCTACATATTGTGGTTTGGGTGTTCACAGGAAATAGTTTCATGGACAGCAAGCAATTCCAATGTGATATTAATTAAATTCATGCAATCACATATGCCTCAGACACAGGCAATCCTTCCAAAGAAAGTACTGCTGTGCTATTTCAACAAATGGACCAACCCCAACTCGCTCATGAACAGATAAAAAAGTTGAAATCTAACTTCATTGTGCACAAACAAGATTTTACCAATTGAAAAACTAACATAAATTCTTGATATATTTTTAAGTATTATATATTATTTATGTATTTTGATGTATTTTTATGAACTCCAAATCAGAAACTAAAGAAGGATGACTTGGGGATGACATAATTCACTATTTAATTTAAACAAATGCTTGCAATCGCCTTGAATATTATGTTGCATAGTGATTGATCTGTGAATATAGGCAGTCCTGTTTTATTATATTTCTTTTCCTTTCCCTTTTTAATATTCATCCTCTTCATTTATTTTTTTTATCATACTAGTTGAAGGGAGATACTTCTCTTTGATATGTTTGGAGTTCAAGTCAAAAGTATCTAATAAAATTATAAAATCATTACTGAATAGAAGACAGCAATAAGCTTTTTGGAACATTTCATCATGAACCCTGTTTCACTTGTGCAGAGCTATTCACTGACATGTCAGGAAGCGAGAAATATGCTCTGATTTGATGCAAATATTTGATAATGCAGGACACTGAAGAGTCGTAGAGGCACTATCTGATGTCAGAATGTATACGTGTTGAAGATGAAACTCCCTTGAAATCGAGCTTCAAAATTTTCTTACACAGATGAATACAAGATTTAGGTTTTGACTGTTTTACTCAACCAAAACAGAAATTGAGAGCTTTGGAATTAGGATTATTCTAAGTCCCTGAAAAAGTCCATTCAACCAATATATAATTATAGAAATGTTTTTTCTTCATCTACAAATTAGTGTAAAAGCCAGATTTGCTAATAACAATTGCAGCACTTCACTATGCTCACCAGACCATGACTGATCAATAGATAAATAAATACTGTATATTTCCTTCGTCTTAAAGTGCTGTTTGCTTGATTGTACAGCCACTCCTTCCATTTCAGTAATTTAAATGTGAGTAACAGTTACTAAACTGTGCCATGTGGTAGGCAGAAATCAGGAAGATCCAGATTCTGTAGTCACCACATCTGGATGATTTCACGTGCATGTGTAATTCCACTTAAGCCAAGTTGCTCAATCAGCAAGCTGCAGACAAGTTTTGAAAACCAACAGGGCTTTAGAATCATAGAATGTTAGGTGTTGGAAGGGACCTAGAAAGATCATTGAGTCCAACCCCCGTGCCAGAGCAGGATCACCTAGACCAGGTCACACAGGAATGTGACCAGGCAGCTCTTGAATTTCTCCAGAGAAGGAGACTCCACAGCCTCCTGGGCAGCCTGG
>VWZO01016519.1:16686-34153 GCA_013396975.1 Bucco capensis | reverse complement strand
CCTCCAGAGGTCTCTTCCAACCCAAACCATTCTATGATTCTATGATTCTATCTAGCACACATCCCACTGAAGCTCTTTTGCCTCATACTTTTTTTTGAAGCACATCTCTAGGAAAATGCCGTTAATGTGGTTAATATTTTCCAATACAAGAAAGGAAACAGCTGTCCTCTGATTCACGTCAATAGAGGACAAGGGACATTCAACTGAGAACAAAGGTGAACACTTTGTATCCTGGAGAAGTAAACTATGCCCTGTACATACGCACTATTTAATTAATAGTACAGGTTGCTATTCATTTACCTGATAGTTATATTTTTCCTTCACAACTGCATGAAGAATCCCTAACTGCCACTAAAATTTTATACTGGGAGGGAAGAGATGAAGGCATAGCCTTTTCATCACTTGCAGGGCTATTTATAGTCAATCTGTTCATGGAGGTGACTTCAATTAACTAACATGTAAATAGAAATTCTAGGCAGAGTGCTCAATAACTTTATGGGTTTTTTTCTAAGCTTGCAGATTGCTAACAGGGGCACTTGGAAGGGGACACATTGCAGTAATTTGTGTTTCCAAGGGTCTCTGATATTTTCAAGAGAAATTAAGGACAGCAGTTGAAGACCCAAAACACTGATTCTTGGTAGTTAGCTTCAAGGCACACAGAGAAATCGTTAATTTCTTTATTTGGACAGGACATTTTACTTTATGGCAGAAAGTAATATTCTACTTCTTCCTAAGACAGAAAATCCATGGTCATTTTTTTGTTTGTTTTGAGGAAAGCAAAGCTAAACTATGTGGAGGACCTTTCAAAATGAGGTAACTGTTCTTGCAGTTTTCAGTAAAGATAATGCTTTCTATTTCCCTCTCCCTTCTTTCTCCTTTTAAATGGGACACGGATTTTGCTCCTACCAACAACTCACTGAAATGTTTACCAAGTACGGAATCATTAAACAATGCTGAAACAATGGTGAAAAATAAAACCAGTATAGGCTCATTGTTCTTTGAAAAAAGAATCATCTATTATATCAAATGCATTAGGCCTTTTTTTCATCCAAGGGGAAGAGCGCCATGCAAAACAATGGATTGAAACAAGCCTGACTGTTTCCAAAAATATATTGGAAAGTCGTATCAGTAGATTCAGAAAACACAGGGACACTGTATTTAGATGAACTTTCAGAAGTGAAACAGTTAATACTGTTCACACTAACATCTTATCCCAGGAGGAAGCAGTTTCCCCCTTCAATTGCATATAATACAGATCAGTAATGGAATAAACAACAGCATCAAGTTATAACTACTCAGTTTCCTTAAGTTATTGGGACAAAACTCATTTGGTAAGAAACAAAAATTATCAGAAGGTAGGCACAGAATTAGAGGTTTACAATTTCTATAAAATTGCTAGGATCAAAGCTACTCCAGAACGCAAAGATTAAATTAACACATATTGACATTATTTTTTATAACAAAAAAGATCTTTTATGTTGTATGTAAATAAAATCCATCTTGCCTATAATGAAAAGAAAATGTAACAAACATTTAGGGCAACTTGTATATGAATAATCCCAAAACTTTTATTTCAAAGACTGCATACTTTGCCAGGTAAAAGAATAAAAGCTTTGCAAAAGGAAAAAAAAAAACAGACCACGTCTGTTATGAAAAAAATACCAGCTTTTCTCATTCTATCATTTCGAATACATTCAGCTATCTATTCAATATTTTTATTATTCTGAGGTTTTATGTAAGAATTCAGAATTTGTATTTCAATTACATAGCCACTGTAAATAAAGCTTAATTAAACATGTATCATGATAAATATCTAGAGGTACTTAAATAAAATGGTCCCCATGTCTGCCATACATCTTTCTCAGCCTAACAGAAAATCTCTGGATGGGAAAATACACTTTTTTTTAGAGATTAAAAGGAAGAGAAAAATCTTTTCTGTTTTTCTACATTCACAAGGGTGGAGCAATAAACAACAACAAAGGGAACAGCTTAATTTCATATCTTTTACTAGTATACAGTAGACTTGTGAAAGATTAATTAATTATTTATTCTAATCTCATTAGCCAAGGAAAGAGGTAGAGTGGGACAAATGGAGATTACTTTGCACATACAGTGAGCAATGGGTATTACAAAGAAAGGCCCTAGGTCTCCCCTGACAGTGGCTTGAAGGCTGTGCATCCCTTTAAACACCAATTTCAGCTCCTGAACCACCAAATGCCATTCTCAAGCCCCTGTCCTACTTCAGTGCATCAGGGAGGTGCCTAGCTGTGTTCTGTACTATTCCACACACCCCCGCCCACCTCAGGAGCTGCAGTACTAGGGGGCTCCTAAAACAGCCATGAGCAGCTAAGGTAACATTTCCAGCAGAGTCCTAAGGCTGACCCTAAAGCTGATGACCATAAAAAGCTACTTTGCTTCATGATGGCAGTCTCAACTAAGCCTTCTAATGTATTCTCTAATGATTTGAATAGACATATGAACCACATGTGTACACAAAAGCATCTGCTTCCTTGTGTGAATATTTAAATATAAAAGCTACTAAATGCAAAAGAAAGGCATTTCCCCCACAACTCCATAATGAATCTCTGAATTCCTTGTTAGTCTAATCCAGTTCGTTGGCCAGGTGAATATTAGATGACGACTCCACTCCAAAGGATGGCTTTCAACTGCTCTCAGTTTCCTTTCATGCACCACCATCACACCTGGTAAGCAACTTCTACAGAAGCTTGTCAGTGGAAAGCACCTTCAGAGGGACCCTCTCATGCTGGAGAAATCAGAGCCTAAAACAACCGAGCTCCCACTTATCAGATTTCTTCGAGATCTAGGTTTGGCCAGTCTCAATTTCGGCCCACTCCCAAAATTCCTCTCTAACAAAGGCACAGTAGCATTTCAAGTAATGAAAACTTAGTCAACCAGCTTCCACTGAATTTCAAGTCCATTGCTTCAAAAGCCATCCATATAAAATTGAAAATTTAGAAGTTTAGTGCATAAAACCACAGAACCTATTACTGTGCAATCACTGATTGTGCAGCTGTTATTAAATGAAAATAAATTTAACATTTATTATGAGCAATTATGCAGGAGAGGCAAAACCTAACAAAAAAGGTTAAAGAGGAAGAGATTGTAATGGATTAGAAATGCAAAAAAAAACCCCAAATGTTAAGCATGAACTAGAGTCAATGTTTTCCCTCCTTAAAAACATTTACGCATTACATTTAATATCGGATCTACAAGTAAAAAGTTATAATAAAATAGTTCCTAGTCAAGCGATCCAAAACACAGCTTTTGTCCAAGTAGCTGAATTAAGTGTTCCGTAAAATAGAACTACTTGATCTACTATACTGTAAATTACAGTAAAATACAGTATCACAGTATAGTAAATTTCATTATATTCAATACAGATTCAATACACAATAAGGAGCAACAAAGGCACACTTGCACATTCATACCCATAAAGTGTAGTCAAGGGTCGGTCTATATATGCACTGGTAGCAGATAATGGGTGTCATTCCTGGAAATGAACTGGAGATGGACCAACAGAATGATAGGGAGCAGCAGAACACAGCCGTGCACAGGAGTTATATGAAAAGAAAGCAGGCAGGCTAGAACAAGAAACTTGAGGGCAGTTCTGGTTCATCTGGAGAATGCCCTGGTCTCCAGGCTGGATCTTCGAGCAGCAAGATACTTCCATTCAATCTAAATTGGCTCCACGGAGGACAGACTATCAAAGCATTGTTCTCCTTCCTTCCTGGAGCAAAATGATCTAACTGTAAATCGTGTTGCTTACAAATCAAGAGGTTGAAGACCCTAGGGTACAGATACTAGACAAACAATAGCTATCAAAGTAAGCCTTATTCAACTAGCTGAAAATTTTACAAGATCAGATGCTTTGGAACATATTTTTATGACTTTTACTTGAATAAAGTTTGAATTACTGGAGTAATGAGAACAAAAAAAAATTACAGAAATTCAAGTTGAAAATAAACCTACAACACAGTAGATATAACCTGACAATAATGTAAATTATAATGTGAACAGAATTTCAATATTCAAAATAGACACAAAAAGATAAAAAAGCAAACTAGATAGTAATATAGTATCGATATCTTGAAGATGAAGTCTAAAATTAGGTCTTCACTAGGAAAACTTACTTTGACCTGATACTTGCAAATCCACACCAAATATGTTTAAATATCTTCAGCAGTTATTGTGAATTATGTATTTAGTGTAGCATATTTCTTCAGTGTAGCATACTTATCCAGCCAAAAAACTCCCTCAAACTATTGCTATATAGATGACAAAATACCTTTTATTGACAATAATTAATGAGCTTTATTATCTTAGGCATAATAAACACAGTATATTTTTTATCCAACAGAAATTTAGTTTCCCTGTTAACTCCAGTTTCAGGTATTATCATAAAATTATATGGATACATACTAACAAAAAATCCACTTTAACATATTCATCATACAGATAATAAACAACTCTGTATAGTAAAATATGTCATAAGTACGAATAAAATTAGTATCACTTTGAATTTTTCTCTTCCTTGAGAGTTTGCAGATGCTAGATGTAAATAAGTTCTTTTTTTTCCATTGTGATGACTAATAAAGGCTGAGTAGAAACTACATTACAATAAATGAACAAAGCATTGCTTTTATTCTCATTCTCCCAGATTTCTTGGCTTCATGATCATGCTAAAACTGGTATTTGTTTCAAGCTTCAAGTTAGCTATGGAATTTCTACAGAAACTCATTCCATTAAGTACTGTAAAATGAAAATAAATCTACTCTATGTATACTTGAATTATAGGTGAAAATATTCCTACAACAGGGACAGGATAATACACCTATGTCAGATTTAAATAACATCTAATACAAATCAAAAAACTTTGAAGCATTCAGGAAGCAATGACAATGCAGAACCCAAATTATACCATTTTTCAGAATTCTATCAACCAGTTGTTTTTTGTCAGTAAAGTTCTTGATTTCTAGAAAATTCAGATCACAATGAAGTTAACATCAAAACAAATTAAATAAATTACAGTGATGAATGTTCAAACAATATGACCTGTGCCTGACTTTCAGATGCTGTTCGCTTGAGCAGCCTAATTTGGTCCAGTTCTGAATGTCCCATCGAATTCTGAGTTGCAGATTGCACAGGGTCAGTTGTGTTGTATCTACCAGGCTGATAAAAACCATAATATTCTATTCTCTTCTCCCCTGAGTTTTCCAGCACCTTTAGTTTCTGCTTAATCTGAATAATTTTACAGGTTAAGAAGAGTATTACACCACAGGCCAGAATGAAAAAGGCTAGTAAAATGTCAAAAGCTTGATTCAGCTTTTTGACCTGTTGTGCACAAAATAGGGATGTTTTTAATGATACAGGAGCAGCATCTGTTGGAAATAAACCTTCTTCTACGGTTCTGTTAATAGGTATAATCTGTCCTGTTATGAGCAGTGGTGAAGTTGGTAATACTGTAGCGGCCTGTGATGGAATTTCAGGAACTTTTTCTTCAAATGGCAGTCGGTTAGCAGATGTAGCTGTAGTTCCTTCCCAGAAAGCAACATAATTAGTTTCTGCACTGACAAACTGTTCAAATGTGTTGTGCCCGCTTCCCTTATGCCATGCCATCAGCAAAGTGGTAGTGCTGTGACGGACACCTAGAGAGCCTTGACTCCAGGATGTTTCTGGGCTGGCAGTAGGGCTACTGCAGTTTGCAAACTGAGTTCGCTTAATGTAATGCAAAGGTCTACCACGCATGCTCAGGGGATTCTGACAATGAATTTTTACAGAAACAGGAGAAGATGCTAGCCAATTAAGTAAATCAAGCATTTTGCAGCTGCAATTCCAAGGATTATAATTTACATGTAGATGAGTTAAAGACACTAAGGGCTTAAGCACTTCAGGTTGTAACTCTGTAATATTATTAAATGATAAACTGAGTATTTTAAGTGACTGTCCCATTTTTTCAAAGGTACCATCATCAATACTTGTTATTTTATTTTTGTCTAGCTTCAGATACATTAAATTGTTCAACAGAGTAAAAGTGCTGGAATTTATACTTTCTAAATCATTATAACTTAAGATTAACTGGCTAAGGTTGTTTAATCCAAAAAATCCATTTAGAGCAATGCATTTTAGGTTTATGCTTTTTAAAGACAGATATCTAAGCTTGTTAAGTCCTTTAAATGCAAAAGAATGTATTGATCCAATGGGATTGTAAGACAAAGAAAGTCTTTCAAGATTTTTGAGCCTTCCAATAGCATTTGACGGCACAAGTGTTAAGTTGTTACCTTCAAGGAACAAATACGCAAGGTTTTCAAGAAAATGAAATGCTGAATCTGATATCCGTGAAATCTTATTATTAGCTAGGTTAAGTGTTTGGAGACTTTTCATTCCCAAAAATGTCCCACTTCCAAGGACACTGAGACGATTTCTTTGAAGTGTTAAATATCGAAGAGAAAGGAGATCACTAAATAATCCTCTTGGAATAAAAGCTATTTGATTATTCTGAAGGTATAAACAGTGAAGATTGGAAAGACCTTCAAAGATTCCTGGATCCAGGCGTTTAATATTATTGTTACTTAGATGCAAGTAGCACAATTTGGGGAGTTCCACAAAAGCTTTTGGGTGTACATATGAAATACCGGAGCTATCCATGTACAGTGCAGCAAGGTCCTGAAGGCCTCTTAGTTCATTTGGAGTGACAAGTGATATATTATTCCCACTGAGGTACACAAGAACTGTCGTTTTTGGAAAGTTCCGTGGGATGGTTGAAAGCCCTAAATTATGGCAGCTAACTTGTCTCCTCGTACAGAGTTGGCAAGCAGCTGGACATCCAAGAGCCTCCTTCTGGAGCAGCAATAAAAAAAAACAGTTAATGATGTACAGGAATGCTCCCAGGTAGGGTGGAAAACTTTGCAGACCACACATATCCCTGCCTTTGGCCTTCTCACTCATCTCTGACTTCACTAGTAGAAATAAAAAGAAGTTTGTAAGTATTATTAATTTGAAAGTTTAAAGATTCTGTGTGTACAGTCTTTAACATATTAGCATTGCCTTCAAGATTGGTATTCTATATATCCTCCTTTGATGTCAAATAAGTAGCTTAAAAATAAAATGTAATAAGTATCAGTTTGAACTACACTGAAAACATTTTCAAAGTAAATGAACAATGAAACAAAGGTACTGCGAACCTACTCCAAAAATATTTTATTGGCTGCAGCATAAAAGCAACTAAGCTGCCAAAATAAAGGCTTCTAGTAAATAGAAAACAAAAACTCTAGTAAATTCAATAACAGTGTTTTATAGTTGAGAATGACTAGAAAATGTTTCAATAGCATTCAAGTAGAAATGCCAACTGGAAACAAGCTTCCTTTCACTGACAGCTCGTTTGTTAATTTGATTTTTACTTCTTTAAAGCTGAGTAACATTTGAAATAAATAAAACCAATTTCTTACCCCAAATCTGAAGTTCATATTTCTGTAATTTTGCCGTTTTGCAGTTCACTAGACTATGTTACAAGCTCACAGACTATACTCATCTGAGAAACCTTTGTAAAAAGGCAGTATCGCTGCATACTGGAGTGCTCACATTTTGCCCCAGGATTTGCAACTGTTTGCTCAGGAAACTAAAAAACAAGTAGTTAAAGTCAGGTTGCCATGGATACAGGAAACCCTGGGACAGGAAGTCATTTTATCTGTGCTTCAGAAATATTGTTGGAAAGGAAATCTCAATAATTTGTTTCTGGAAAACCAAAAACCATCTTAGTTTGTAACAGCTGCTGTTCTGTTTTTTTAAACTTTGTTTTTTAACTAGGAGAGCTCAAAATGTTTTTCTAAGTTAGCTATAACTTTTAAAATTAAGTATACCTATTTGCAACAGCACTATTGCATTATCTTTAAATCCTTTATCTTTCAGCTGGAAACCAGTCAACAGCAACACCTGTACTGTTCTCCCTCTCTCTGCAGAGTCAAACTGCTGCCACCACACCCCACCACACACACCCCAGCAGCCCAGCAAAGTGAGACAAGATTCAGGTCTGGAAGTCAGAGCCCCAGTGTCTTCTGCACTCCAGTAAGGCACACCCTGCCAGCAATTCTAAACTGCTGTGTATTTGTTGTATTGCAGACTAGATTTGTGAAGTATCACTTTTTTTGAAGGTAATTTATCCACAGAGGATTTTGTGTATTCTGACAGCCACACCTTTGGTCCACAGCTTTTGTTTCCTGCAGTGTCCCTTGTGCAGATAAACACTTATTGCAAATGTGTGCTATAAATATCCTGCTTGCTTAAATACAGGAGATTACACCCTCAATTTATTCATCACAGGGACTAAATACCTGCAAAGTCCAGTCATATCATCACGGGGGAAAGAAGAAACTACAAAATGAGATTGTAAATTACAGATTAAGCCTACAAAAAGCAATGTAACTATAAAATCACAATTCAAAATGTAACAAGACCTTCTGCTCAGCAAAATAAAGTCCATCAGTAGCCACTGCCAAGGAAGAGACACAGCAGCAGAAGAATCAAGTTACTTTGGCCATAGTGATCTCATACAGGGAGCCCAAATTCACATAAAGGATGAAATACTAGAAAAATATCTTTATAATAATCTAAGACGAAATGTATAAAGCACATGAGCAAAAAAAGACAAGGATGTGCTTTTGAAGAGGCCTTTTTCCAAAATCAGCCAGAAGAAAATTACATTTCTGAAGTTTTAGAAAAAATGGTTTAGACCATATATAAGCATATATAACCATTTTTATTTTTGAGATCTGTAAAATATTCAATATCAAGAGAAATATTCCTTAAATTTTTCAACTTGAGTTGGCCAAAATTATTTACAGTTGGGATGGACGGTATTTTTTTTATTTTGTTTGGGGGGGGGGGGGTTTGTGTGTGCATGTGTGTTTGGGTTGTTTTTTTTAAAAAAGGGACAAAAATTAACAGCCTTAAATTCTATCAGAGTCTTATAATATCTAGTCTAAAGTAAGAAATTAGCAGGACCAAATCCATGGGCCACTTTGGACAAAGCCTGTATCAGTTACAACCCAGAATTTGAACGGCATTTGGTTCTTTCCTCTGAAACCATTAAACCAAGAGGAAAACTAAATGATCTTTAGATCCAACTATTTATTCTCAAATTTTAATTTTCCATGATATTTAACATAAGCATTGATATAAAGTAAAATGGCATGTCATTTCCTGAAAGGGAAAATACTACACAGTTTTTAACAGTTCCCAGAACAGTTAAGGAAGTATCCTGAATACAAGGGAGAGAGTAGTAAGAGCAACTGAAAAAGTCAAGCAAGGGGAAAAACAGAGCTTGATCAAAAATGAAAAACTACTTCAAATAGGAAATTATCTCCTACCTAAACTTCACTACTTGTAGCCTATTTATGTTGGTATTTACTTGGGTAAAGAAATAATTAAAAATTATTAATTCTTTTAATTATTTTAATTATTTCTTCTTTTAAGATGTGCTGTACGAAACAACCCCACACAGCTAAAAGAAGCAAATCTCAACCTAAAAAATATTTTAGAAGACAAATGTCAACAGATCTTTTTGCAAAATTCCAATAATTAACATATTCAGAAAGACTGAAGGAATTGCTGAAGCTAAAATTTCTTCAGTTGTTTAGTTTTTAAATCCCTACTGCATCCTGACCACATCATTCTTCAGATGTGACAGCAAGTTAAAGCAATTCAGCTGGTAACCTACTGCTTGATTAGCATACACATCAACATTGAATCTTATTTCGCCTACCTACATACAGAGACACCTGCTGTGGACACCTTTTTAAATTTAACTTATCAGACCTCAACCCTCCTTTTTTTGCTTTTCTCATTACTATCCAGATTATCTCAAAATTTCTGTTTTTCTCAAATATTGCAGATTCCTTCTAGCATTTTACATACTTGCCTAACTAAAAATATCTCAATCTGCTGCATCAGTTCCTGAAAATATCTCTGCTTCACAATGGTATTCCACTATCATAATAGCAACCATAGTTATAAAGGGGAGACACAGGCACAGAAATTGTAACACTAAATTAATATCCCAGATAAAACATTCCTGTTTAGTAAACCCACAGTATTACCTGTAATCATACATCAAAAATCTATTTCAAAATTATGAAACTGTCTTGCTTTCCTTTTTAACATTGACATTTATGATTTTTATTAAATTATCAAGCAGGTTTTGCAACATCCTGAGAAACAGTGAGAATTGAATTATTATTTCCCATTGAGGATTAGAAAATAATATTGCCTTCTATAAATCTTATTTGGCTTAGACTCTAGTAAGATAATATGACAGAAAGCTCTTAGGAAACTGTTGAAAAACTGTTACTTTTCTTATCCAGTAGTAAATAATTACTGCACCAATGAACTGCATTTGTCATGCAAACTGACAAAAAATTAAACGAAACAATAACATAAAAAAGGCTGGCCATCAATGAAATCAGCACATGTGATACGTTGAGAATAACTATATTTATAGCGTTAGCCTTTACTACTCACTGCAATATTTAGTAAACTCTGTTAGAACTATAAAAGCAGTACAAAATATATTCAGAAGTTTTAAAGAAAACAAAGCAAAGTAACTTCCCAAATTTCAACCAGAATAACTAATCAGCTTCCTAGAAATCGATTCTAAAATTAAACCCAATTGTACAACTTTCAGCAGCACATTGCCTGCTAAGTAACCAATAGCTTCTAAAAATTTTATAAGATAAAACATAAACAATTAGTGCATTTCCTGAAAACTACTACTGAGAATATCCACATGCAAAATACAAAAGCTATTTCTTCCTTAAATATACAAACATTCACTACACCAGGCATTTCCTTAATACCAAGATCTGATGATTTGCTTAAAACATTTAATTTTTAAGACAATACTTATTTGCAGAAGTTTTTTGTAATGATATGCGTTATGCTGCTAACAGCTTTTGGTATCTTACCGTAACTGTCTGGCACTGTTAAGAAAAGTCAGCTACTTTCAGGCAGTCTCAAATTTCAGAGAGTATAAGGCAGAGAGATAAGCAGCTGTATCAAAACAGCTACAAATCAGTGTAAATTTTTTTTACAAGTTTATTACAATCTTGTGATTTTTACGCATTTTTAATAATACATTTTAGTCATTGCTTATTCAGTAACTAATTGCAGACATGTAAACTGCACATTACAAAGGACAAATATACAAGTCTGTAGAAAGCTATTTAGTCTATTATCATCTTTTGCTGTCTCTTATAGAATTAAAATGTACAATTTTAGAGTAGATTATACCTAGAAGAGTTTCAGGAACGACTTCTGAAATTCTTTTTATAGGCCACAAACAAAAGCAAAGTATCAGTAGCAATTAATCCCTTATGACTGCGGTTTGGTTTTTTGCAGCATTTAGTGACATAATCTCTTGCCATCACTTGGCACATATGCCTTGTAAAGAAGCCTTATGGGTCTGAGTGGAAATAATTTTTTTCCTGACTATTCCATACTGACAATCAGGTACAGGAGACCGTAAACAAGGAAATTAAGTGTATCCTTTTGCCAGTGCTATAATGCGACATACAATTAAAGAAGCAATGGTACTATACCTAACACTGAATGTGGTAGACTCCGGTATTCAGAATAAGACCACTGCCACACTTCTCACTCATATCATTAAAACTGCACTATTGCCTGGCAGGTAAACTAACCAAATCCAAGGCAAAACACGGTTCACAACTGCAAAATCATAATTTAGAGAGCTTCTTTTAATCCTAAAAGTCTATCAGACACGTGTGCGTGAGGACATGTTTAAATAAAGGAATAATAACTTAAAAAAGAGGAAGATAGGGAAATGGCTTCAGAGTATCATCCCTATAAATAAAGAAGGATGAACAAGTTAGTTATGTAACAAATTTTTACTTCATAAATGAGGACATAACTACCCTGAAGGAGAACACAACATTTATTAGGTACTTTCTTGCCATTTCTTAACATTACATGTAGAAAACTTCTTGAGAGGAAAATTATATTTCTAAGAAACTTTAACAAATGACAGCGGAAAAACTTTTGTAACAATGCAAAGAAGATTTATTAATTGCATACTGTACATACTTATACTCACGGAGTACCAATTATCTAATTGACAGAACTCATACTGCCTGACATACTAGATTTGATACACAGTGAGATAAAACAGACATTCATTTACATCATGATTAGACATAAGCTAAGCAACCTGGAGAACCTCTTAGACTCTTAACCTTTTCCTCACAAGAGATCTTTCAGACAAACACATTTGACTCAAAAGAGAAAAACTAACATTGGGATCTGGAAATCTACCCAGGTACCGCAAATTAAAAAAGGAAAACCACAAGACAAGATCAGTTAAAGCTCTTAGTATTTTAACCTCAGTAGAGTCTTCTCTATTTCAGGTAGTACGATTCCACACCATTCTACCATCCACCAAGAATGAACCTATCCTCAGAGATCAAGATTAGTGGACCATTTTGGAAAGCACTGACTTTGAGTAAAAGCAAACTTGGCATCTCCCATTCAGTTATGATAGGCATAGTATCAATAACACTTAGGAGCAAAATGGGAGTGCTTAGCTTTCAACATGGTGTCAAATGTTACCTGCACTTACAGTTAACTACCAGACCAAGCTAAGCTAATGACTGACACAGGATCTTTCCAAATTCTCTTTACATTTCCTATTAGAGACTAAAATACAACTATCAATCTTATGCACCTATCAGTATCGTTTGTGTTCTACCAAGATACACAGAAAATAACTTGAAAAATATAAAAGAAATCTACTTTCCTAAAGAAATCATTAAAAGCTTTCAGTATCTCAAAATAAAGACATTACAAAATACTGCAGTGCTGACATTATAAAGTAACAAAAGCACAGTAAGCAAGGTGATTTAAGATTATTTCCATATATAGGTACAAGAAGGACAAGAGGTATAATTTTAGCCACTTTGGTTTCAGGAAATGCAAATAATGTTGAAATGGAGCACCTGATATAGTGGTAGGGGCACACACCCTTTCCACTGCAGTCTAAAGAAAAGTTAGGCTGCTGCTCCTGACCATATTTCACTATGCATTATTTTGGGAGCCAAGGTTACATCTAATAAAACCTAACTACATCTACCGTAGTGTACTAGAAGAGCACTCTTGCAGCTGTATGTTCACAAACCATTAAGACTATAGACAAACTGGAATATGACTGAACTAGACAAGGAAATTAGGACATTTGAGAATATACTCATCCAAGATGCTGTGATCTCTCATGTCTCTCATCCTAGCTCAGATACGACTCTCCTTCACCAAACATCAACTCCTTTCATGTCTTTCAAAAATCTCTCGATGTTCCAGCTATTGTGTGTCTATGCATACTAACCTCAAATGCTGAATATGGAGACACCATCACTCTGTAAGCGCACCCTCAGTGCCTAAACCTTGATATTAGAGTCTACGGTTACATACATCAGTTTGAAGACAAAGGTTTTTATTTAAGAAGTACCAGGAGCTTTTAATAAATGAATGAAAATGCGCACGGATAGATGTGAAATGGCAAACAGACAGTAAGAGAAGAAAATGTTGAAAATCGTATAGACGCATGTATCAGACACGAAAATTGATACTATTGAATAGTCAGACTCAGACAGCAGAGGTAGATTATTAGGTAGTAATTAGTTCATACAAAAATCAAAAGTAATAACAGGAAATCACCACTAAGTGAAAAAGTGCTACAAAACTCTAATCAGGAAAGAATTGGTTGTTCTTTTTAAAATATGAAGTTGTAAAACCTAATGCAATGTACGGCTGTGCGTAGGAAGATAAACAGGATACTGTATCGGAAGACTACGTGCTCACATGATAAAATACAAAGACACTACTGGTACTAAAGATATATCATTGCACCTATCTCTGGATGATATTATTTACGCAAGGAAGATAAAGCTTGGCTAATAAAATGTCCCTTTATAACTGGCTTAGCCCAACTAATTGGTCAGAGAACCACTGTGAATGACAACTGCTCTTCAGCAATTCCCATCTTCCCTGCTCTAAATTCCTTCACTTGTGACACTGTCAAAGGCACTATTTTTGAAATAGGAAATGATTTTTGCCATACTGATTTTAAATGAATAATGACAGAAGCTTTAGCTTCCCCTAAAATGCAGAAAGTCTCAAGTCCACATACGTATAGTTAGAAACACAACCACTACTAAAAACCACCTAAAAGCAATTAAGTTATACTAACGAACGAGTTTAGAGGGAGACAAGCATTGCAGCTACTCAGCTCTTGGTGAAGAGTGATGTGGCTGACCTAGGAACTCAACAAGTGCCAGCATCAGTTGACCCTGATACAAAAAAAGAGCAGATTCCTGTAGGGACATCCCAGGTGGTAGAATCAGAGGTGACCACTCAGTCTCTAACCTACGTGAGTTGTGAAATGCATGTAAAAATTACAGTGATCATGAAGACTAGCAACCTATTTGGCCTCTCTGATGCTGCAGTAATGGAGCTGATGTTTTTAACTTCCAAGCAGCCAAGCAGCTCGTACCAATGGCTAGACAAGAGGTATTGACAGGGGTCTTGCAAAAGATGCACATCCTCTCTTTGGTGGTGACTACTGTTGAGCATGAGGAATAGGTATTCCTTTAGAGATGGTCACACACTGCCAGGTCAACTGGGCAATCACTGAGGAAGATGTTAAGAATCTGAGAGAACAAGCTATGTGAGAGATGATTTTTGCTGACTGGTGTGACTCACAGACACTATTAGATCCAGATGAACTAGGAATCACTGGACCCATGTGATGCAAATGGGTTCTGAGTGTGCCATCATCTCATGTATTACTTTGCTGGAAATGTATGCCTTGTTAGGCACCAACAGTGGGTGACATGGGTGCTTGATTATGTCAATATGCAGATAATCTCTCTTCCTCCCAATGGATTGCCACCTCTGCTGTCAAAAGCTGTCAGACAAATCCACGGAACCACTTGATAACATGTAAGAAATATTTTCATGGATGTAGGATAGGTTTCACTCTCCACCTGCACCAACAACGGTCTCAGCCATCAGGAAAAAGCATTCTCCGGTAAAGCCTGCTCAGGAGACAAAACACACACCACAAGGCAATCTGTGGTATTTCCTGCATAACCATGGGCAAGACATGAGAAAATGTGACAGAAAGACTACTCTGATCTTACAGGCACATGTGCAGGAGTACAAGGTAAAATGATCACAACAGGGGCCCCTGCAGAAAAAGTGCTGTTCTAGTTTCCCATGGACAGCCTCCCAAATAGCACAGATGGGCTTCAGATCCTTATCTATGAGCCATGAGTAAAAATAATGGAAGTCTAGTCCCTGTGAGTTGCTTGGTCCCATACGTTAATAACACGCACTCTTGTTCAGACAGAGTGGAGGGGGACAATGCAATTTATTGGACTGTGAGGGTTGAATAGGGCCAATACTATTCAGTATCTTTATAAATGTCTTGGATGCAGGACTTGAAGGACTAGTAAGTAAGTTCGCAGACAATACTAAATTGGGGGGTGCTGTAGACTTCATTGGAGGATGTGAAGCTCTGCAGAAAGATTTGGATAGATTGAAGGTCTGGGCAGTCACAAATCAAATGAAATTTAACAAGGAGAAGTGCCACGTTTTGCATTTGGGGAAGGGTAACCCAAAACCCACCAACTTTCTGGGGAATGTTAGACTAGAATGCAGCACTACTGAGAGTGATCTAGGAGTATTAATAGTAAGATGAAGATGAGTCAGCAGTGTGCCTTAGCAGTGAAGAGGGCTAACTGGATCCTAGGGTGCATCAAGCACTCCATCACTAGCTGAGCGAGAGAAGTGATAGTTCCTCTTTACTTGGTGCTGATGCAGCCTCATCTGGAGTATTGTGTGCAGTTCTGGGCTCCACAGTACAAGAAGGACATGAAGTTACTGGAGAGCGTCCACAGGAGTGCCACGAAGATGGTTAAAGGGAAAGTCATATGAAAAAGGCTGAAGACTGAGGGGGGAATCTCATTGAAGTTTATAACCTCCTCACCTCAGAGGGAGAGTGGGAGCTGAACTCTTCTCTTTGGTGAACAGTGACAGGACACGGGGGAATGGTATGAAGCTGTCCCGAGGGAGGTGGAGCATTGGAACAGACTCCCCAGTGAGGTGGTCATGGCTCCAAATCTTGTGGAATTTAAGAGACACTTGGACAATGCCCTTAGTCACCCCGTGTGACCTTGGGGGAGTCCTGTGCCTAAACGGGAGTTGGACTTGATGATCTTTGTGGGTCCCTTCCAACTTGGGTTGTTCTGTGATTCTATGATTCTATGATTTTATGGTTCAGCGATATGGCACATCACAACCACAAAAACTGTCTGGTTAGTTAACACTAGGAGAACCAGCAACTGAGGTGGTCCTGCTCCATGAGAACTTCTACGTACCTCAGAATGGGATAAAGTCCCCATGGTGCATCTAAAGAACATGTGGGGGAAAATAGTCTGGACAACTCCTGTCGCAAGCCAAGAAAAAACACATTCACAGGGTTGCTCTTGCTCAAGGACTGGGGTGCAGCTGGTGGATAATGCAGGCGGATGGCAAAGTTAGATACGTACCTCAAGGATTTGATTTTGAGTAAGAACAGCCAGTCATGTGAACAGCATAATTTAAACTGTTACATGATATTGCCTGTTACTATTACTTATTACAGTCAGAATCACCCACATTAATGAAGAACAAACCTTAGCAACCAGTGCCCATTAACTTCCCCAAACTCAGCCTCTTCTCTACAGATCACAAACATGGAGTGCACCAGATATACCAGCTGCGAGCTCCACACGCATGGCACATCATCCTCCTGTGCCCAGCTTCACTTGTGTGATAGATGAAACCCATAGTTTTAGACTAAAGGAATTCAATGAACTTTCTGGAGAATAATTCATGGACCAGGATATTAATACTTGTACATCTATACGTATACACATGTATTGAGACACAGGCAAAAAACAGTGACTTGGGTGTGATGCATATCATAGAATCATAGAATGGTTTGGGTTGGAAGGGAACTCTGGAGGTCATCTAGTCCAACCCCCCTGCAGTGGCCAGAGACATCCCCAACTAGATCAGCTTGCCCAGAGCCCTGTCAAGCCTTGCCTTGAATGCCTTCAGGGATGGGGGGCCTCAACCACCTCCCTGGGCAACCTGTTCCAGTGTTCCACCACCCTTGTGGGGAGGAACTTCTTTCTAATGTCCAGTTTAAATCTACTCCTCTCCAATTTAAAACCATTGCCCCTTGTCCTTTCACTACAGGCCTTTGCAAACAGGCCCTCTGCAGCCTTCTTATAAGTTCCCTTTAGGTACTGGAAAGTCACTAGTAGGTGTCATAGGGTGACCAAAATTGAAGAGAAAGGGGTCCTTTGGTATTTGTACGCCTTTTCCCTTTAAGAGAGGG
>VWZO01016519.1:0-12209 GCA_013396975.1 Bucco capensis | reverse complement strand
TTATAGATTGGAGTTATATTTGCTTCCTTCCAATCAGTTGGGACCTCTCCAGTCAGCTAGGACTGCTAATTAATGACGGAGAGTGGCCTGGTGAGCACCCCTGCCAGCTCTCTCAGGATTCTAGGATGAATCCCATCTGGCTCCATAGATTTTTGGACGTCAACGTGGAGGAGTAGGTCCCTGACCATCTCCTTGTGAATTGTGGGGGAGACGTTTTGCTCTTGGTCCCATTCTCTTGGCTTGGGGGGCTGACTTCCCTCAGTACAGGTGTTACTTTTATTAAAGACGGAGGCAAAGAAAGCATTAAGCACCTCTGCCTTATCCTTATCTTTTGTTACTGTATTTCCTTCTGGGTCTAGCAGGGGATGTAGGCTCTCTCTGTTCTTTCTTTTGTTATTAATGTATTTATAAAAGCTTTTCTTACACTCCTCTACTTTGAAAGCCAGATTAATTTCTAACTGGGCCTTGGACCTTCTAATAATCTCCCTATATAAGCTAACAATATCCTTATACTCACTAGGAGTGGGCAGCCCTCTTTTCCAGAGGCCATACAATGTTAAGAGCTCCTGATTTCTAGGTAGTGAGTACATATTTTAAAGCTTTACAGACAGTAACAGCTTTAGGATTTCTAAGCAATATCCAAACTCCCATTGGATAATACTTCAGAATTCAGGAAATCTTTCACACTGAACTTGAACTCATGATGTCTTGTCTTCCTGATTTTCAAACAGACAAGAACCATCTGAGGGTAGGTATGGACTGAACTATCACCTGCACATGTTAGATGGTTAGATGTGAATTCCAGTAGTGACTACTTAGGAGTCAGTGTAACACTATTCAAATATATTCATCGTTTTCATTAAAAACTTGTTCTGTATGGATATTCAGCAATGACAATGGCTAGAGAAAGGGTAAACATTGTTTGCTACAGAAATCTACAGTGCAAAAGGTGTTTGACAGTCTTTCACAGCAGCTCTTCCATTTCATGTCATGAAGTGGAAAACCAGGATTAAAGTTCAGATCTACCCACAATAGCAAAGATAACTGAACTGGGAGGGACGCCAAAATAATAACAGGCCAACTAAAGCAATTATTTTATCACAGATGAAAGAAGCAACTGGTTCAATATTAATATCAGAACAGACAAGAAACTACACACTGGTGTTTCCTCACTTTTACTAAAAGATATTTTTCATGAAATAGAAGAAAGGGTACTCTATTGCGATGAAGGCAAATAAAAAGTGAATATAATATAGCTTGAAAATTTTACCTTTATGTTTTTCTTGCAGGAGAGGCAATAAAACTACTTATATTGGAATATTTATCTGCAGGATTGCCAAATACCTTAAAAACCATCCCAAGGGCATTTGAAGCATTCTTAAAAGCACTGTATATTTGCTTACCTATTCAATGAGGGCAGAAGTGAAAGCAATGCCAAAGCAGAAAGTTTTCTTCTTTCTGGCTGAGTGATATTATCCATTCGATCAACCCACATTTCAATCATGTTACCAAGAATTTGGTCCAACTGCAACAGGAAACAACATTCCTTCTCATTTGATGACTTCAGCATATTGAGAAAATAAATTTTCTGCCCACTGAGAACATTCAGTCTGGGAAAGACACTGTACAGTTATGTATGTATACCTTACAGAAGTAGCAAGCAACAGGTATTTTTAAAGTTTCCTATGACAGTGCTTCCAGGCCCTGAACACACTTCACCATTAAATGTAACCTATAAGTTAGAAATATATTTAATACACTGGTAGAGTTTGACTAAGAACAGTGAATTACTCAAAAAGCTTTCCTGTAACAGTCTAATACATACAAAAGCATGTAATATCCTATGTTTTACCTTTACTGATGACAAATAAAACCTCCTCACCTTTACCTGTCTGTAAAACGTATTATATCTAAGGCTCAGAAAATAACAAGATTTTACTTAAAGACACAGTAGAACACCTGTAGCAAAAGAACCTGATACTCGTAGAAAATCACTAGTAATGATTAGACCACTGTCCCTGCTGCAAGACGCACAAAGATAGCACAACAAAAGAAACACTCAACCTGTAATACCATGCAAACTGAAGGGATTTATATGGCTTATTGTGGGAGGCAGCAGGAAGACAGACTGTATAAAAATTCTAATGAGCTATTTTAAGATAATTCAGGGAACAAGTAAAATTTGTTACGGGATGTTCAGGGGAAGGACCAAAAAAGGGAAAAGGACCCCTTTCAAGGCGGACTGGGGAGGAACAATCATCGAATTCTTTCAGCTCAAAAGAATGCAAGACTTCCATATACAACCCATCAGAAACAAGACAAAATCCTTACCTCCTGACCCAAATCATACGCCATCTGGCTCAAAAGTAATGAAAAAACCCTCGTATTTTGTAGTAGAACTCTACCCGTGATCCCCAGGTACGTAGACATCACCACTGGATACCTCTGAAACAAAAGCAAACCAAAACAAAGGGGGCTTAGTTTAATTAAGAGAAAAATACTAAACATATGTACCAGAGATACATGGAAAACAGCTGCATGGATCCTCTATGTATTTTATGACATATGAAATTATAAATTGTAATTTAAAAATTTCTAAGAGTACAAGATTGGGTGATCATCATTTCCAGAGTTTGCCAATTCTTACAACAGTGAAAATAGGCAAAGTCAATTTCCTTTAAACAGCCAAGACAACCTGAAAGATGATTTTACTTAAGGAATAAACAGTATATTGTACTATTAAACTACTTTCAAAGTTGATTATGGTTCTGAAATAGTAAACAGTAATTTTGAGACATTAAAAAGTGCTTACTGTTTCTGAAGTTATTTATTACACTGAAACTGTAATACATTTGCCAATAACTAATTTGTCAGTGTCTCTCAAAATTAACTGGATACAGTAATAAGCTATTATCTTCTGTTACTACTTTTAATTTAAAAAGAAGCTATATATTTTTTGTATTAAATTCAGCATTTAACAATATAACAGTATTTTGTAGAACTGCCTACTTGAAAAACAAAATGCCAACATTTACATGAAACTGTCAACCCAGATTAATATCTTTGAATAGCAAGGAATGAATTATTAGTCTTAAATCAGAAGACATTTTAATAATCCACTCTCCAGTTCTGTCTTCTTAAACTGCAAAATGTTCAAACAAACTATCTTCTTTGTGTTCCGTACAGCAAAATGTACATTGTGAAGTGATATTATTTGGCTTAATCTTGGAATTACTTAACTCAATAATAACGGGAGCCAAAGAGTTGTATCTGAAAGTCTTCAACTTTACAAAAGCCAAAGGTTTTGATCAAAAAAGTCAAAGGCATAGAGAATTGTACCCACTGATCCTGCAGTTTAAAGTATGTTTTTTACTCCTGCTAGTACTGCAAAGTTCCAACACAAAGCATTTTGGATTTTACTCCTTTTTATCCAACATGGACATTTGTTGAAGGCAAAGAAAGAGAAAAGAGAGAACTTAAGACACCTAAGCAAGCCAAGTCTTAAACTCTCGTCCATCTTGCACAAAGCATTCTCATATCTTTTAGCTATTTATATTAGGTATGTTAATTACAAAAGGAAGGCTATGTCAATCTTCTCCTTGTCTAGTTTGTTCTTCTCTTGTGCATGCACATTTAAAACGGAGTAGTCTAAGTGTCTTTGAAAATCCTCAATAACTTCAACACCTACAAAGGGTCTAACTAAGCATAGAGTCACAGAACCTTAAGAGTGTTAATAGTAAAGGAATAGCAGAATAACATTTATTATTTTATTAAAATAAGCACTAGATGACAAAATGATGGATACATTGCTTTAAATCCTGTGCTACCATTGGACCTATTGGAGCGAGTCCAGAGCAGGGCCACAATGATGATTAAACGACTGGAGAACCTCCCCTCCCCTCACCACAAGGGTGGTGGAACACTGGAACAGGTTGCCCAGGGAGGTGGTTGAGGCCCCCCATCCCTGAAGGCATTCAAGGCAAGGCTTGACAGGGCTCTGGGCAACCTGATCTAGTTGGGGATGTCCCTGCCCACTGCAGGGGGGGTGGACTAGATGACCTCCAGAGGTCCCTTCCAACCCAAACCATTCTATGATTCTATGAAGACAGGCTGAGACAGTTGGGATTGTTCAGCCTGGAAAACAGAAGGCTTCGAGGGGATCTTATAGCAGTTTTCCAGTGCCTAAAGGGGGACTATAAGACACAAGGGGAGAGACTTTTGAAGCGGTCAGACTGTGATACGACAAGGGGGAAAGGTTATAAGATGAAGGAGGGGAAATTTAGATTGGAGATTATGAGGAAGTTCTTTACCCGGAGAGTGGTTAGGCACTGGAACAGGTTGCCCAGAGAGGCTGTGGATGCCCCATCCCTGGCAGTGTTCAAGGCCAGGCTGGATGCGGCCCTGGGTGACCTGGTCTAGTGATTGGCATCCCTGCTCAGTGCGGGGAGGTTGGAACTAGATGATCTTTAGGGTCCCTTCCAACCTGGTTATTCTATGATTCTATGTTACTTCTACAGGTTTTTAAAATAGCTATCAAAGATCCATCGGACACTCTGCAACATCAATATGAAAAAAAAAAATGGGCCAGATAACAAGAGGTAAAATCCTGTTTAAAACGGGAAGCAGAGAGTTGTTAGAAGAGTAACTCTTACCTCCCCATCAATAATCCCCTTGAATACTGATGACAGAAGAGGTTGAAACACTTGAGGACCCAAACCAGGGTTTACTTTTAGGACATTTTCCACAACCTTAAGAACAAAAATGAAAATTAGACAATTAGTAAAGTACTTTTAAAAATCTCAACTAAAGCTTTAAAAATACATACACTGGTCTACATATGAAGTCTTGAAAGGATGCTTACCATTAAATACTGCACAACCCCAGGTTTGCTGAAAGTATATTCTAGTGAAGTACTCCACAAGCCTTATCTGCATAACAGACCTGATGAAAACTGACATGAAAACAAGCTCCTCCTAGCACTGGTAAAGCTGATGAGGTGCGTAGGAAGTAAGGACCTTGATAAGACTCCAGGAAATACACCTTGGTGAGGTGATTGGCAGGGAGATACCAGCAGTTTATGGCTTGTTTTCATACCTTTGTTCTGTCACTTTTTTCAAGAACCACTGATTAAGACCTACCATCTCTTTACAGTTGGTCAAGTAAACACAAGTTCTCTCGTATATGTTATTCTCAGTATACTGCTCTGGTTCCCTTTTTCACAGTCTTTACTCTTTGCGTCTCAGCTCAGTTTTTTGCCCCTGAGCTGTTCCCTAAGCAACTGTTTTTTTCCTATGTTCTTCAGACTTTCACATAGCTGTTTGGGCTCTCCCCTTGTTCTAAGATGGAAGACACTGTGGGAATAATGAACTGATACCTGTTCACTCCTACAGATCGTAAAGACACACGCCACACATCTTTATACACTGATATGTATAAATCACATAAAGATGCCATAACCTCACTTACCCTTCACTTACTCTTCACATCTGCACCTACTTTCAGCTCAGAGGGACATCCACAAGGAAGTACTCTTCTGTGCTCTTGCCCAGTTCCCCCTAAATCTTCCTTTTTTGAACCTTGTTCCTATTAGCTTCATTTAATGACCTCTATTTTGCGCCTTGAGAGAGAGATGTTATGCAGTTGGCCCCTTTCAAGGCCTCTCAGTTTCCTACACTTTTAATATGCTGTTCCATGCAGAAGTACATAACTTTTCCCCTACTCCTCTCTTCTGGGTACTGGAAGTCTGGCTACCTCATTTGATCCTTGTATATAATATTTTTAAACCTTTTATTGTCTGTCTCAGATAATTAGAAAATCAATTCACATCAAGTCTCAGCAATGATGTGATAAATCAAGTGTCCAAATTATTGTTTTTCAACAATGTCAAACATAATTTGTTTACTGTTCTAATGTATGTTTTCAATCCAGCCAGAGCTGGCTGTAGGAAAATATTTCAGATAACACTTTTTGGTGTTTCTGTTCCAGATATTTATCTTAGAGGTTTTTTGCTTAATGAGTCAGCATAGTGATGCCTGACAAAACATATTCCTTTTTGTAACAATACTTATATAGATGTATAGTTCAGTTAGCCTTCTGGAAGCAAGCCAGAACACTAGGAAAGTGGTCAAAGCACATAGGACAAACCTTGTGGCTAATATACTCAGGAGCCAAGTGGATAAATGAAACCATATTAGCAGCATCATTCCATTTCAGATATCTTATTAAAAGCTGCTGCATCAAACTGTGTCCAGTTCTAGGCCCCCCAGCTCAAGAAGGATAGGGAGCTGCTGGAGAGAGTCCAGCACAGGGCCACCGAGATTATTAAAGGAGTGGAGCATCTGCCCTATGAGGACAGACTGAGAGAACTGGGTCTCTTCAGCCTGGAGAAGAGGAGACTGAGAGGGGACCTCATTAATGTTTACAAATATGTTAAGGGTGAGTGTCAGGAGGAGAGAGGCAGGCTCTTCTCAATGTCATGCAATGTTAGGACAAGAGGGAACGGAAGCAAGTTGGAACACAGGAGGTTTAGTATTAACACAGGTTTAGTAAGGGTGACGGAGCACCGGAACAGGCTGCCCAGGAGGATTGTGGAGTCTCCTTCTCTGGAGACATTCAAGAGCTGCCTGGACACATTCCTGTGTGACCTCGTCTAGGTAACCCTGCTCTGGCAGGAGGGTTGGACTAGATGATCTTTCTAAGTCCCTTCGAACCCCTAACATACTGTAATACTGTGATTTGCCCACCGATAGACTTTAAATAATAGTATTGTCAGAGGAATTGGCACAGGAGGAGCTACAAAGAGGTACAATTATCAGCTTCTCCTGTTTTCTGTCCTGGAACTCTGCATGCAGTTGTGCAACTCAAAGAGGTAGGCAGGATCTAATTCTTTTCCTCCACTGCACTTATAATGAACCAAATTCAAGTACAAATTTTTATATAAAACACAGAGGTCTCAGTGCAGTTACTGGAAGCTTTAGTAATACACTAAAGTTACTACTCAACTGTCTTTGAGTGCATATTCTAACTTAATTTCCTGATATTCTTCAAAAGGCATATTTACAGTATGATATGTAGTATTTCCCAGGCACAGTCTGAAAATCACTTGGGGTCTTCTGTGGCCCCTGGTGCAATAACTGTGCCGACAGCAGAGGGAGCATTAAACTCATTGCCCACGGGAAAGTGTGGGGAGTGATACCGATGTTCCTATAATCCTTGGATGGGTACGATGTGCTCAGTAGCCTGCACGCAGTCATCCTAGGAGAAGGACAACTCTAATTCCAAACCCGGGCAGATGGAGCCCGTTTAGCCCTGTAAGGCCTTCCATCTAAGAAAAGGACACTCTAATAAAACCTCCACCCTAAGGACCTCGCTGCCAGTGTCCAAGCTTGCTAGGCCCTGGCAGATGAACCTCAGGACTAAGGGGTGGGTCCAGCTCTGCGCATGCTGTGTCTCACCTTAAAAAAAAATCCATTGCACAGGCTCGAGGGTGCTATTAGCTATCCTCTTTTTATCAGCGTGCTTGTAAAAGGCGCTGGTGAGGCGCGTGGATGGAGCCCTCCCTGGATCTTCGTTCGCAAAGCCTAGCCATACATACATGTAGTATTTCAAAAACTTAGGAATTTCATAACATCTTTCATAATACCATTTGAAGTTTGTTTGAAAATAATTTTTTTAGTACTTTGAAAAACCTCTAGTAACTTTATTTAAGCAGTTGTAATAGTAACTTATGACAAAAGCAAAAGACTGAATACCATGTTACAGTACAAATGCAAGTCTAGGCCTGTTAGGTACCCATAGTCACACAGAAATGCAGAAAAATGAAATTAAAACCTTGATTATTTGGTGCTTTCTTAAATCATAAAAACACCTAAATATTTACACTACTAGGCATATTTATGCAGTCTTATTACTTACTCCTTATCTTGCCAGGTTTTGAAATGTGAAGTTACAAAATTGACCTGTATGATTATTTTTCTTATTAGTACTGAATACTGAAAAGGAAAACTAATACTAAAAAAAAAAATGGTGTTTGTATTAGCAAAGGAATCAATACTGGATGATAGTGTGCAGACAAAACCTACATTTGGATGGCTAGATGCCCTTTGATTTGGTAATTTTAAGTATAAGCATCTTCTGCGTCATACTCTGGTGTTCTCCTCAATTCTATAATTCAATTAAAAATAAACAACTTTGATTAGCTTTCTACAACTTCCATAAATCCACTGTGATAGCTGTTTGTTTTGCAACAAAATGCTCTTAGGATTTTCTATACACAGCATTACCTTCACAATGCAGTGATCGATCATCTGGCTGTTTAAATGTGCTATTGTCAGGCTGTAGAACAAATTATTTTCGTGAAGATCCAAGCCCTCACTAGCCACCTTTCTCTAGTAATTTAGAAAATAATCAAATGGGAGAGTTATCAAGGACTCTTAATCTAAATCCATCTATACAAAGCAGACCAAAATAGCTTAGAACTCATCTACCTAAGGACAACACTGGAATCACATGAAGTAATAAAACCATTACAGAAAGGGTATAAGGACATTGTGTTAAGCGATTATCTTCTAGGGTGCTCTGTTGTAGGCTATACTAACCTCTTGGGAAAACCAGTATTTTTAAAAATACATGTGTGTTTATGCACTCAACACATACACACACACTTTAAATATGTACTTTAAAACACACTGATTCCTATGTCAATGTGTGCTAAATAAGCTGGTTCTCTCTACATGTTCTAATCTATTGTACTTGAAAATATTTCGCTAACCTGACAAAACACTAGTAAGAATAAAAAATGTACAGAGCTGAATACATGGGTATTATTTTTACTATACTCTACCTTTAAAACCTGAACTTGACCTTCAGTAGTTACGTCCTTCAAAAGTTCACAAAATGACCTGCATAAGTCAGTAGCATATGTCTGAAATTAAAAAGAAGGTATTATGCAAACATTTTATATCTAGGTACATATTTAAAAGTTCAACACATTAGACCCAGCCTCTCTTCAAAGAACATATCTGCTTAAATGCTCATATTTCCTGAACCAATTAAAATGTAATCTTTTTTGACATTACAGGTTTTAACGCAATCATTGAATCAATTAATTTTCTAATGAAAAGGGTATGAGGACAAGATATTACATCTCTAGTTGAACTCTTGCTAGAATTTATGATCACAGTTTTAATCTGGTAATGACAGTAACTGTTACTATTCCACACAGGACCTTTTCTGGCACCAAAGCACTAAATCGGTCCACAAAACACCAATTCTAAATGATCATCTTTTTCAAATCTCATTTGATTGTCCACCACGTGCCATAAAGAGCTAACATTACAACAGTGTCCATGTACATGTGTAAATGAATAGAAGTATAAATGCTTGTAAATGTTTTCCAACACTGGAGAAAAAATAGTTCCCCAGTAGAGAACTAAGGTGCTATTATGAATTTTTACATAACAGTCACATACCTGTAAAAACTCAGATGATGATAAGAAAATATAAGCATTGATAATCTTAAAGCAATTTTTGAGGTTTTCAGAACTCAGCTCTGGAAAGAAAAGAGAACACAATTGAGAATCTCATCACCAAACCAAAACAATTCACTTTCTAAATGTCTTTTCCCTCACACAGCTTTTAAGTGACAGATGCCTACGAACAGAAAGAAAAAGTAATTTTAGATTCAGGTTCTATCTCCATGCGAGAGACAATAACAGAAGGGAGATGATGTTATAGTTTGGATGAAATAACGGGACTTNTTTCAGATGAATACAGCCACTTTTAAAGGAACACTGGCTAGGAGCAATACCCTCTTAGCAGAATTAATTCTGCTCCAGCCCAAACCAGGACAGATGATAACAGCTCTCATGTTCTCAAACAGAAGCACAAAAGTTCTATGACCTCAAAATCCAATGCTAATAAAAAAAGGTCAAGGCCTAAGAAGATATTAAAGATGCAACAAATGAAACACATACTAAAGAGACCTGCAATACGGATGAGTGATCTCTCTCACGTTTAAGTTAGTAAATGCTGAGAAGAAAGAGTAAAATAAAGATTGCAGTTCTGCTCTTCTGACCCTGGTGCCACATCAAGTGGCATTGAGCTGAAACACACTGAGCTTTAGGCCATACCTTGAGTATTTCAGTAAGGAAAGCACATCCATTTAAGAGACAGACAGACACAGGAGATGGTATATAGCAACAGTTTCAAGAGAGAAAAAAGACATGTCCTAAGGCAGGGCCTGTAAGACTGATGTTTTTGTTGTTTTGTTGTTGTTTTTTTTAAAAAACGTCACCCTGGATCATCTCGAAACACATTTCATAGCAAAACGAAAAGTTCCAAAGTTTCACATAGAAGTTTATACTAGTGCAGAAAGCCAACAGCCCTTGGTGTCTAAAAACAAAACAGAAGACCAAAAAAACCTCACAGAGCTTGCTAAATTTTCTTAAACCAGTTTGGGAGACACACTATTCTTTGTAAAGTAAGTTTACTTCTGTTCCACTGCCTTTAATTAATATTCCAATAAAATCATCATCGAGAGCCAGCAAGAAAATACTTCTACCTAAGTTTTAAATAAAATTCCTTACCAGATTAAACTACCAGCAGCTGGCTAAGACATGGTGTGTCTTCCACAGGTTACATGAATGAATCTGTATGAAAGTGTGGCTTACACCTACTGATGCTTATACAAAAAAATACTTCCACAAAAAAATCACATTATAGAAACTACAGCTGGTTTTCCATTATAACATCTGACAAGTTCTGCAGATTTTTCATGGTTTCTCTATTCCCTCCTATTAGAAAGGATATTCATACTTCCATTGTCTGACATGGTCATCAGACACCTTTCACGTCACTGCCTGGACAGGTCATGTCATGTCATCACTGATTTTGAAAATCTGCATGTTTTTCACCTACCCACCCAACATCCTCTTCAAAAGACTCCAATACATCTATAAGTTCGCTTTAGAAGCATATTAGGAGTGTCAGACATTTCTTCGAAGTTACTGCATTCTTCTTACAGGTCTGTGAGGCTTTTTCCTTACTAGATACAGCCATATTTTTAAGTTACAGACACAGACACAGTAGACAAGTTGTAAAGAAATGGTCCTATAAACATCAAGTGCTACCAGGTTTTCCATAACTTTCCATTCTCTGATTTCTGATACAAAAGCAATAAAGTACGAGTAAAAAAACTGCAAGAAATAGTTATTTCAGGCCAGAAGGGGGGAAAAAAAACCCAACAAAAAACCCCCATATAAGACAGACATTGTGGAAACAACAGAATTTCAGTTACTAATTTATGCAAAAAGCTCAGTGTTTAGTAAAACCATTTTTCTAGAAACGTATCACTTTTAATTGATTACACTTAAAACCAAATTACGTATCAAATCTCTTGCCATGTTTTCCTGAATCAAATGCAAGTTTTTCTAAATTAATGCACTCCTCTGGGTTTTGTCAGATCAGAGAAATTATTCCAGTCCCCGTCTCTTTGCAGGTCTCTTTGCTTTTTGCCATTACCTTTACAAGTACAGTACTTCTTGAAACAGGTATGTCTCGACTATGACCATATTTGCAACTTGAATTTCTACCCAATTCAGTCAGCAATTTAAGCAGTCTCAGTGTAGAAATGCATCCATCTTCAGATAATTAATTACTCCACTCCACATTTTTCAATCTGCTGCACTGAGACACAGATTGAAGAGCCTCTGCAACCCCTCTATTGGGCAATTACATTTCAACAAAATTTAAACAATAGCAGCAGTGATGATAAGAAAACTAAATAGGACAATTATGCTGTGAACAATCACTGTACATCAGTAATAGCATTACAGTCTTTGAAGGATGAAGAGTTACATAAGAGAAATCAAGCCTTCATATCATATGCAAAATACTACTACTGTATCTTTAAGGACAGCATTGATTCCTTAAAAGGCAAATCTAATTGACTTGTGCAACAGCTATGACATCCAGTTCCAACAGCAGCAGTATCCTGAAACGGGTATGAAAAGCTCTTCTCAGAAGGCAAATCTATCTGGAAAGCAACAACTGCATATTACTTTCCAACTAGTTAAAAAGGAAAAACCAAAACCATTTCTGTATTTTTCCCCTTTCAGTTGACTGTAGGAAATTAATGATATGTCACTGTGTAGATATATATCTATGGTAACATATGTCACAGGCTGTATTGGGTTTGGCTGAGATGGAGT